>OX463862.1:2833705-3130821 GCA_949825065.1 Odontocerum albicorne
TATATATATATATATATATATATATATATATATATATATATATATATATATATATATATATATATATATATATATATATATATATATATATATATATATATATATATATATATATATATATATATATATATATATATATATATATATATATATATATATATATATATATATATATATATATATATATATATATATATATATATATATATATATATATATATATATATATATATATATATATATATATATATATATATATATATATATATATATATATATATATATATATATATATATATATATATATATATATATATATATATATATATATATATATATATATATATATATATATATATATATATATATATATATATATATATATATGATACCAACCACCTGATTGACAATGATGATGATGATTATTTACAAAAATAAACGAAGTGAAGAAAAGAAATATTGAAAGAATTGTGAGACGGAAGGTGAACGATTGAGAAATGAAAGAACAATATTATTAAAATATTACCTAATTTGAAAGTATAGTCTATAATACTGTACCCAAAATGTCTCGTATATATTAAAACAAAATATTTTTCTTCTGTGAATTTGGAATACAGGCATTCCTCGAATTTCGTGCATTCGTTTTTTGTTAAATTGACTAGTTCGTACAACAAAAGTAATGAATTTATCAAATCAAACTCAAAACCCACTTCACATAGCACTGTATGGATTGGATGGGAAATAAGAAACTAAACATGATAGATGCATTCGAGATGGGGTGATGGAGGCGGATGATCTTTATCTCATAGACGACAAGGCGCACAAACGTCTATCATCCAATAATTAGATATTTTAACAACACGCAGGAAAATAATTCTTATACACTTCGGGCATGTTGCCAGAAGGAATAACAAAAGTTTGGAGAAGCTGGTGATAGTTGAGGGAAAATTAGCAACAAAAAGGTGTTCTGTAAGATGAATTGACTAAATTAATAAGTTGTCAAGATCCCCTTTAAGCGCATCATTCCGCAAGGTCTAGGTCAGTGCTCCACAACCGGTGTGCCGTGGCACACTGGTGTGCCGTGAGCCGGATACAGGTGTGCCGCGGTCAAATTCAATGTACTATGCGTATCCAGAAACTAAGTGTACTGAGGCTCTCACGACCGGATGGATTTTATTTTCGACATGTTGGCTACACTTCCGTGTAGCCTGACCCTTCCACTCCGCAACGAGACCGGTTCGAGGTCAGTACGTTGAGAAGTGTCGACGCGACAACACGTTTCGTGAAAAATGTCAATCCAATCTCCCGCCAAGTGCGAAATACGCGGCGTCATCCGTTAACTCGTTTGGAAGGGAAAACCTCCGGTTGAGGTTTATAATGAGGGGAAAACTGTATATGGTGATAAAGCTATGAATCGTACGAGTGTGTACAAGTGGTGTCGCGAGTTTAAAAACGGTCACGTCACACCTCTTCACCCTCCGCCAAAAAGTTCAAAACCACAATTTCAGCCAAGAAAATCATGGCATCCGTGTTTTGAGACTGTCAAGGCATAATTTTAATTGAATATATGCCTCAAGGGGAGACTATCAACTCTGCAAGATACTGTGATACCTTAAAAAAATTGCGGAGGGCGATTCAGAACAAGAGGAGAGGCATGCTGACAAAGGGAGTCTGCCTGCTGCACGAAAATGCCAGACCACACACGGCCAACGCCGCGAAGGAACTGCTCGCCTCGTTTAAATGGGATGTCCTGAACCATCCCGCGCATTCCCCTGACCTAGCACCTTCAGATTACTATCTCTTTACCTCCCTGAAGCTGCACATGGGTGGAAAAAGGTTTTCAACCGACGAGGAGATAAAGGAGGAGGTGGAGAAGTGGACGGAGGGGTTGGCGGGAAACTACTTCGAGGGAGGCATCAAAAAGTTGATACCCCGCTTCACCACCTGCATTGAGAGGAATGGCAACTATGTCGAAAAATAGCTTACATATGTACTACGGTAACCACGTAATTTTTTTGTTTAAATTAAAAAAATTGTAACCTACAAAAATTCAGTACACTTACTTTCTGGATATGCCTCGTATTTGACATTTTACAATTTTTCATTATGTATTTAATACACAATGACAAATTATTTTTCATAATATTGTCTATTTTTCAAAATGTAGTATAGAATAATTATTATATAGTAACTAAATAATTTTTCAATGGTCCCCCAGCGCCTGGTGCCAACTGTTGAAAACTGCGTAGTGTGCTTTGTATAGTACACACCATGGCCGCACCAAATTAGTCATAGATAAAGAAAAATATTGTAAAATTTGTGTATCAATTTAATACCTATATATTTTAGATTTTGGTGTGCCGTGGAATTCTAGGAAGAATTTTGTTGTGCCGTAGGTGAGAAAAGGTTGCGGAGCACTGGTCTAGGCTCTAGAGCAGTGGTTGCCAAACTCAATAAGGATGTGAGCTACTTTCGAAAATTGAAATTGTCTGGTGAGCTCTCTCTCCGTGGTTGCAGTCCTAAGACTGGTTTGCAGCAATTTCAACTCTTCTCCTCCATTCCCCCCTGTCCTGTGCGGCTCTTTTTAAATCTGTATATGTTGAGCAGCGCACGTCCACCAACAGGTCCTCCAGGTGCTCTCGGCGTGGGCGTCCCCTAGAGTTTGTCCCCTCGGTCATACCCTCCATTATGGCATGCAAGAGGCCCTCTTGTCGTATTATATGACCGATCCATCTTGCACGCCTTTCGGACAGGATCCTGAGCAGGTGCCTTCCTCCTTCGATTCGTTGGAGAACCTCTTCATTTGTGATGCGGTCTCTCCAGGAAATTCCTAATAGTCTTCTATAGGACCACATCTCAAAAGCCTCTAGTCTTCGTCTATCTCTTTCGGATAGGCACCATGTCTCGCAGCCGTACATCAAGATATCTGGTGAGCTACGTATACATATTCCTTCTTTATCATTTTTTATCATCGTCCTTTATCGTACCATATGCAATTATATTATATTACTTAAAATCAGGTAAAACATCGGACTTCCAATAAAACATTAAATGCGTACTTTCATTACTTATTTATAAAAAAATAATAATTGAAAAGTATCTTGAAATAAGTGAGTAAAAGTAAAAAGAATTAGTGACATTCACTTTCCTCCACAATTCTTGGTGAGTACCTTGTCACTCTTTAACTGTTCTTTTTAACGCCTATATACAGAGCGCGATTGACGACTTGAGAGAGAGAATGAGTCACAGAGAAGGTGTAAAGATACACGGGCAAAAGGTGGATATGATAAGGTTCGCTGACGATATAGCTATGGTTGCTGAAAGTGAAGAGGAACTACAAGAGGCCTTAACAACTATGGAAAGCATTCTTCAAAATAACTACAGTATGAAGATAAATAAAGACAAAACAAAGGTGCTGACTGTAGGCCGAGCGCAACACCAGATGAGAATAGTGATGTCGGGTAAACCACTAAAGAACACCAAAGAGTTTGTCTACCTCGGGAGCAAAATAACATGGGACGGTCGGTCTAAGAGCGAGGTCGACAGCCGTATACATCAAGCTAGACTTGCATTTAATAAAAGGTCGAAAATAATAGAATCAAATAATATAGACCTAAAACTGAGAATACTCCTCATCAAGACCTATGTATGGAGTATCTTGATGTACGGCTGCGAGACATGGTGCCTATCCGAAAGAGATAGACGGAGACTAGAGGCTTTTGAGATGTGGTCCTATAGAAGACTATTAGGAATTTCCTGGAGAGACCACATCACAAATGAAGAGGTTCTCCAACGAATCGAAGGAGAAAGGCACCTGCTCAGGATCTTGTCCGAAAGGCGTGCAAGATGGATCGGTCATATAATACGACAAGAGGGCCTCTTGCATGCCATAATGGAGGGTATGACCGAGGGGACAAACTCTAGGGGACGCCCACGCCGAGAGTACCTGGAGGACCTGTTGGTGGACGTGCGCTGCTCAACATATACAGATTTAAAAAGAGCCGCGCAGGACAGGGAGGAATGGAGGAGGAGAAGAGTTGAAATTGCTGCAAACCAGTCTTAGGACTGCAACCACAGAGAGAGACCTTGTCACTCCCATCCGAATTCAATTATCAAGATGTACATCTGTCTGTGAGTGTGTTTCTGTATTTACTTTTAACCATCTTCATAGTGGAAAACATTGATTCACACAAGCAAGTAGAACATAACAAACAATGCTTTCATTTTGAGCACAATTCGAACTAAAATTGGATACTTTTCTGTTGAGACAAAATCCCATACAGATTCTACTCGTACAATTGAGGCAACACTCGTAAGCGATAAATCACATTGAAGTTCTATCAATTCCATTTCTGATGAAGGGCCATCTTCTTGAAAATGATCGACGATACAGCTGGATAGTTTTTTAATGTCAAAATTTATAAAAGAAGCTGAAAGAGTCTACAGAGACAGGTGGTGCACCAAGTTCCAAATATAACAGAAGGCTCGTCGTCGTTGCTGGGCCTCGTAGTCGAGGATCCCCTCGCCACTCCAACGTCAATCTTGAGCTGCTCTTCCACGTGGATTATGTGATCTTTGAGAAAACAGCCCGATCCTAGATGCGCCTTCCTTCCCGCAGATGTCACATATATGTGGATCCTGCTGAGTGGCCTGCCTGGCAATGCTGACGCATGTTCGCAGCACATTATGTTTCTCACACTTTAAATAAATGAATAAATACAGGTTTATTGATAGCAACATACTCGTAGTATGTACATAATATTTTAGACACATTTCAAGAACACATTAAAAAGATAATACATTAAAAAACAGTAGTTATCAAAAGGTCTGGGCTCATCTAATAACATTCCCCCGGCCAAGATACACCCCACCAATATAAGGCGAGCCCAGCCACGGGGACACCAGATGTTTTTCAGCCCACACCCTTGAACACGTAGAACAAGAAGATAAAAAAAAACACAGAAAATAAATAGATGACAAAAAAAATACATTCAAGAGAGAAGACATTAAAAGGTCCGGGCTCATCCCACAAACATTCCCCCGGCTGAGATACACCCCACCAATGCCGGGCGAGCCCAACCGCAAGGGCATCGGGGGCTTCCATCCCACACCCCCGCATATCTAGATTAAAGAATAAATAAAAAAAACAAAAACGTATGGCAGAAAACAAAATAAAAAGTAAACCCACATATATCAATCACCTCAGGTTAACTGTCAGCAAGAACGAAAAAAAGAAAAGCCTCAAAGGAGTCCAAATTTTACAAAATGACAAATGGGAAATGAAATAGTTGAAACCACATTGAAATAGTTAGGCAGTAATACATTGAAATAGTTAATCAGTTTTAAAAGAATGACACTTCTAGCCGTTGAGACGCCATCAGCCCGAAAACAGATCTCAGGTCACCTGCTCCCAGTCCTCAGGTATCCCGCACAAAGTCAACGACTCTCCTCGCAGACTGTCCTTATAACGCTTTCTCTGACCACCAACAGAGGACAACGATGCTAGGCATTGAGCACTCTATAAGAAAAATATTTTCGTACATTCAACACATTTTCAGAAATCAAGTATTTAGATATTCGAAGACTGCCTGTATTCACTCCCCTTATACAAGCACACGATATTGTATTTAATGGGACCTGTTGAATACATCGATATAATCGCATTTTATTTATGAATTCCCAACTCACTTTAAACCAATTTATCAAATTAACTGGAAAGTTAAAAGTTAATTTATTATCTTCTTATCATTATTTTTTTATATTTTTTTGTCCAACTGATTAAATTATTTTCGCATTGTTTTCAGAATTCTCAATGTTTAATCGACTAAAATTGATAATTTAAAATTTTGAGTAGTCGAACAGTTAATATTCACGCTACATAAGCGGACGCCCCTAGTTCAATTCCTAACGATTGATTTCGCTTCCGGAGTGACTTTGTATTTAGATCATTTTTTTTATTTATTTATCAATAAATAAAAATAAAATGTGCTGTTATGATTTTAAATAAATAAACATGTTAAAATCAATTTAATTGAAATCTTGTATCAGGAGCGCATACAGTTGAGGAGACCAGAGGTGGATTATCTCATATTAAAAAATGTTGTTTTTAAGTACTTCTTTAAACTAACTGCACATATCTCCCGTATCTCGAAAACTTTGGGGCAGACCATTTCAAACAACTGGACTAGCAACGGTAAAAGTCCTGTCATTAATATCCACCCTATTGGATCGATTCAAAACAATCAATTTTGTTAATAAAAGTGTAAATAGTTAATAAATAAACATATTAAAATCAATTTAATTGAAATCTTGTATCAGGAGCGCATACAGTTGAGGAGACCAGAGGTGGATTTCAGGATTTATTACATACTTAGTGTGCGCCTCAATTTTCCAGCTATTAATCTCATAACAAAAAATGTTGTTTTTTTTAAGTACTTCTTTAAACTGCCCATACCACCCGTATCTCGAAAACTTTGGGGCAGACCATTTCACACCACTGGACTAGCAACGGTAAAAGTCCTGTCATTAATATCCACTCTATTGGATCGATTCAAAACAATCAATTTTGTTAATAAACGTGTAAATAGTTAATAAATAAACATATTAAAATCAATTAAATTGAAATCTTGTATCAGGAGCGCACACAGTTGAGGAGACCAGAGGTGGATTTCAGGATTTATTACGTACTTAGTGTACGCCTCAATTTTCCAGCTATTACAGAAGAGATAAGGTCGATACATAAAGAGGCACTAATCCAATTTCACGTAATCCGCGCACAATTGTGCCATTTTGTTCACTCTTGCCGCAGACCCTCGGTATCGTCTCTCTTATATAGCTGTGTCGTGTAATTCTTTGCTTTTTGAAGTTGAACTTGTATACTTAATGGTTCAGTGTAACTATTTATTCAATATTTTAAACCACGGAAATATGGCCTTTTTTTATTTAATAAAATAATCTATGTGTATTTTATTTATTTATTTATTTATTATTACACATGACAAGAAATCTACACAATTTGAGAAAAAACAACAGGTAATTTGATTTGGACATATAATTTTAATGGATCTGGGTTTGTTGCCTTTCATTTGTCGTATCCCCAGTAAACTAGGCTTTTGCCTGTATCTTACTGAGGATATTTTGCATGAAAAAATAAATCGATACTTCTTTCCGATTTTTGATTACACAAAAAAAAAACCGTTGCACGCTCTCATCAACCTGACAAACAGTGACACTCAACTACAACTGGAAACATCTTGCGAAATTCAACTCCTCACACATTATCACTCCAGAAAGACCAAAAATATTCATCCCACAATATACCGCACACAATCATAAGAATAAAAATCAAAAAAAAAAAAAAAAAAGAAGAAAAACACACAGAAACACAAATACAAAAACAACCAAAATTAAAACAACAAGAAGAGACCCACACTCACGAGCTCACATAAATCCTTTCCACTCATCATTCATCCTGAAAGCCCAAGTACTCAAAATCCTGTCGCAATAACAACCACGCTCCGATCGACTGTCTAAATGGTTTTCCTACCTTTACCTTTATTGAAGTCCGCACGCCATTGTATGTAATGGGAGCCAAATAAGTATAATACAAACATTTGCCAAATGCTATACCTACATACAAATTTATATCTTAAGAACTAATTTAATTTATATACTCGTATTATAACTATGAACTAACTTAATTTTAATTTCCTACGTGTCATTTTATTTGTAATTATCTTAATACTTAATTTCTTAGAAATAGTTAACACATACATACTAACTTATAACTAGATAACAATTCTTACAACTAATTATTTTAATTCTAATTATATTTTACACCTGCACATGTCCACTCGTTCAGGCTACTTGTATTCCATCACATTCACTCAGACCTTGGTCCTCCCAGCTAATACTGTAGGTCAGAGGTTCCCAACCCCGTGCCCGCGGGCGCCATGGTGCCCGCGAACGATTCGTATGTGCCCGCCACTATTCGACAGAGATAGAATTTTTTCATAAACATTAATTAAAAATGTGAATTATTTTTATTTATTTGTTAGAGTTTTAATTTTTTTGAGTGCCTAGGTTTATTAAATACGTTCGTATGTTTGCGATATTGTATGTATGAGCCAGTTTGCACTCTTCACGCTAGCCTGGAACGGGGAGTGCTATTTGCACATCACTCCTTGTACACGCAGAAAACCCGAAGGGAATGAATGCCACGAACTGAGCCGATGAACGCCGAAGGCACCAAAACACATGGCACATGACTCTGACAGCTCTGTCTTTTAGTGAATTGAAAGCAATAAGCATGGCCCCGACAGCCAAACTGACAGTAGTCACGGAGTTTGACTTTAAAGACTGACTTGGAAATATGTGACTGGTTCTCGCTACAATTTGACGAGTCAACAGATATATCAGACACCGCACAGTTAGCAGTTATGGTGAGAATGGTATTTAGTAACTTCACAGTAAAAGAGGATATGTTGCAAATATTACCTATGAAAGGACAGACAAGGGGTGAGGATATTTATAATACATTCAGAACATACGCCAAGTCAATAAATATGCCTTTCATTGTTTTCAAACATGAACTGAATAAAATCAAGATATAGATCTCGACTCACCGATGAGCATCTTTATGATTGTTTGCTAACAGGATTATCTGCTATCGTCATACTCTCCTAATTCTCTGTGTGTATGTAATTTGAAAAGTAATTTTATTATTTTGAAACATTTTTGTTTATTATTTATTAATAAATTATGAATGTAAGAAAATAAATTATGGGAAAATGAGAAGTTATGTAAGGAGTTTGTCGATTAAAAATAGGTGGTGCCCGCCACCCTACCGATATTTTAGAATGTGCTCTAGAGTACAAAAAGGTTCCCAACCCCTGCTGTAGGTGGACTAGTCAGGCAATATATGACGCTTCGGAAGCCTGTGTTAGTTACCATTTTAATACGAATAAATTACAATAAAAAATACACATTTATTTATTGAAATGATTGTCATCGTTGCTGGACCTCGTAGTCGAGGATGCCTTGTTATTTCAATGTCAATTCAGTTGGTAAGCGAAGCTATGTCGTGAAGTTTTTTTTTTTAAGTGAGTGGGCCGTTGCACACTAGCAAACTCACTAGTCACACCGCTGCGCTTGATCTGGTGGCACAAAGGAGTAAGATGGTCGGACTATACCGGCAAATATGTTACCACGCGGCCATACCCCTCATGTTGAAAGCATGAAATTATATACAACACTTAAATGTCCTTTGTCTGCCTCTTGACTTTGTGTTGAGGTATGAGTGGCGTGAGCAGATTTAGGAAGCACTTCAAGAAAACCCTTTTTGGCAGGACTTATCAATCTTACGTGGAAGACCTAAGAAAGGTTCCTGAGGTAAGGATATTTCTGACTTGAATAAACGAAGAGTATTTTATAATAGCTTTTTTTAATTATGACAATAATGAATCGTGTTTAACATAAGTTGGTAACTGGTTCCAGAGTTTTGTTACATGGACATAAAAGGACGATTTAGCATAAATAAAAAAAATAATTTTAAAGCAATTATAAAAATTGCGATGAATAAAAAAAATGCCTAATAATATAAAAAGGACAACTTATAAAACGCCATTAAGATAACAGGCTTTCCTTAAGGGCTCTCTAATTCGGGATTTAGATAACAGGCTTTCCTTAAGAGCTATCTAATTCGGGATTTATATAACAGGCTTTCCTTAAGGGCTCTCTAATTCGGGATTTAGATAACAGACTTTCCTTAAGGGCTCTCTCATTCGGGATTTAGATAACAGGCTTTCCTTAAGGGCTCTCTCATTCGGGATTTAGATAACAGGCTTTCCTTAAGGGCTCTCTAATTCAGGATTTAGATAACAGGCTTTCCTTAAGGGCTCTCTCATTCGGGATTTAGATAACAGACTTTCCTTAAGGGTTCTCTCATTCGGGATTTAGATAATCGGCTTTCCTTAAAGGCTTTCTCATTCGGGATTCCAATGCACTATTATTGACAGATTAAAAATAATACTAAAAAAGAATCAATTTGTATGTAAGGATAGGAATGTGGTCATTAGATTAGATACATATCTGTTTCAACATATGTTTAAAAAACATATTTGGTAAAAAAATCGCAGAAAACTTACCTATGGTAGACGAACTATAAACAAACCTTCATATATTCGGCTTTAATTGGAATGAAATGTTTGTGTGTAGTATTTATTAACATAATCATGCATTTTGATAACATCTCATAACAAACAAACGTTGTCTTTAAATATTTATTTAAACTGCACATGCCACCCGTATCTTTAAAACTTTGGGGCAGACCATTTCACACCACTGGACTAGCAACGGTAAAAGTCCTGTCATAATACCCACCGTATTTGATCGATTTAAAACAATCAATTTTGTTAATGGAAGTGCGGGAAGATGGCGGTTTCATTGAGTTACCATATCTTTGCTCATAGTTGCTGCCTCAACTGTCAAGTTAGCCATGATTATCGCCAAGCTCCAAAGAGGAAAACAATGTACTATGCGTATCCAGAAAGTAAGTGTACTGAGGCTCTCACGAGCGGATGGTATTTATTTTCGACATGTTGGCTGCACTTCCGTGTAGACTTACCCTTCCCCTCTGCAACGAGACCGGTTCGAGGTCAGTGCGTTGAGAAGTGTCGACGCGACAACACGTTTCGTGAAAAATGTCAATCCAATATCCCGCCAACTGCGAAATACGCGGCGTCATCCGTTATCTCGTTTGGAAGGGAAAAACTCCGGTTGAGGTTTATAATGAGGTGAAAACTGCATATGGTGATAAAGCTATGAATCGTACGAGTGTGTACAAGTGGTGTCGCGAGTTTAAAAACGGTCACGTCACACCTCTTCACCCTCCGCCAAAAAGTTCAAAACCACAATTTCAGCCAAGAAAATCATGGCATCCGTGTTTTGGGACTGTCAAGGCATAATTTTAATTGAATATATACCTCAAGGGGAGACCATCAACTCTGCAAGATACTGTGAGACCCTAAAAAAATTGCGGAGGGCGATTCAGAACAAGAGGAGAGGCATGCTGACAAAGGGAGTCTGCCTGCTGCATGACAATGCTAGACCACACACGGCCAACGCCACGAAGGAACTGCTCGCCTCGTTTAAATGGGATGTCCTGAACCATCCCGCGGATTCCCCTGACCTAGCACCTTCAGATTACTATATATTTACCTCCCTGAAGCTGCACATGGGTGGAAAAAGGTTTTCAACTGACGAGGAGGTAAAGGAGGAGGTGGAGAAGTGGACGGAGGGGTTGGCGGGAAACTACTTCGAGGAAGGCATCAAAAAGTTGATACCCCGCTTCACCACCTGCATTGAGAGGAATGGCGACTATGTCGAAAAATAGCTTACATATGTACTACGGTAACCACGTAATTTTTTTGTTTAAATAAATAAAAATTGTAACCTACAAAAATTCAGTACACTTACTTTCTGGATATGCCTCGTACACAGTTTGAAAATTAACTAAGATGATATTGAAAACTTTGTTTACGCTTAAATATTCTCGTGTACTGTTTCAGCTATATAAAAGAAACATGTTTATTGATGAAAGCAAAATAAGCTCTCGGCACGAAAATGTGGGATAAATTCCTTAAACCCTTTTTACTTATTTCTGATTCTTCGTTTCATTTTCCGTTTGGGTTCGATTTGAAGGTCAAATATTTACATAGGACCCCTGAACCTTCTCCCAATCCCTTTCGGCCGGTCCCTTTTCCAGAAAAAACCTGCAGGCCTCGTCCAAATGAGGATTTTTAGGGGTCCAAAACCCCGTGCGATACCAGGCTAGCAGAAAGTAGGGAGGGTTTCAAATATCTAACGACCCTTTCGGAGTTTAACGGTTTGCCTATACGGACCCCGTGGTATTGCACTTTGTTCACGGGTTTCCAACTAAACTTTGCGTTATATACAAAATTAATTTTGCTATTTCGCGTGGGTTAATTTTATTTAACATAACGCAATGACCTTATATTGGGGTATATCACTATCATAATCATCACAATAATGACAACATTGTTAGATAGAATACGAAATGATTAGATACAATATAACTAACATACATGGTCGCAAAAAAGATTCAAATGTTTGTTCATCTTTATGAAATTTATGAACATACGAGTATACATATTAAAAGTAAAGTTAGATATCATCAATCAAAGGAAAAAGAAGGGATGGTGGAGAGGAAAGGAAAAGAAAAATCAGGAATGAAACTCGTTATATTAGTGACTAGAAATTAAGAGTTTTTTCAATCGCTTCTCAAAGCATGCCAAGGACGGAGCGAGTCTAACATTAGTTTGTAACTGGTTCCAGAGTCTCACTGCATGGACAGTTAACTCTTTCCCCGCGGGGAGCACAAACGCCTGTGATCTGACGACAATCCAAGTTTCAAATCACAAATACTTAAAAAAAATGACACAAAACCGGAATGAAAATTGAACTAAAATTTAAAATAATCTTTATTCTAGCGACATCTCTGAAAACCTGGTCAAATAATATATTAGTTTATGAGATATTGTTGAATAAACAGAACGCCGATTTTTTTTGGTTTCTCAATATTTCCAGCATTAACGACCTGTCGCGCGGATCGAGTCCTGCGATGAGTCTCTCTTACGTAAATAAACATTACTAAGTCTCTCTTACGTAAATAAACATTACTAGCGCTATATGCATTTGATTGGGTGAGTGTCATGAAGCATTGATTTGATCGTAGCATTCCTTTGTTTATTTTACGTAATGTTAAATTTATCTCCTTTATTTAATGAGTCTCCTTAAGAGTAATGACTATTATTTATTATCAGAAAATTACTTAAGTGCCATGTTTACTTGGTGTTGTAATCAAATATCAGTGGTTCTAAACAAAATATGTGTTTAAACTTAGAAATTAAAAAACGCTGATATTGTGCCGCGCACAGGATTCGTGGAATTTGATTTTTAACGCGGTGAACAGGTTAAGGACGACGTAAAAAAATGTGTGGTGAACTGGGAAGGCCAATAAACAATCTCTGTTTGAGCGTGGCGCTAATCCATGATCAGAAATACGCTGAAAATTTTCGGCGAGATAAAAGGGGACGGCGGGACAGTTAAGGATCTAATGTGAATTTATCGTCTATTTTTCACGTTCAGTCAGTTCAACTCCTTCTGGTATGAAGTGATTTGTCAGATTAAAAATAAATCTAAGACAAACATTTTGAAGATGCTGTAATTTGTCCAGCTGTTCCTCTGTAATAATAACAAACATATTTGTTTCGTAAATGTTTCACAAATATTCTCTCAATGTGGCCAAACAATGTGGCCAAACAATGTGGCCAAACATTGTGGTGACATTTCAACATTATTTGCTTAGTTTTACGTATAACATCCATCGTTAACAAATATTTTATGTAACTTGCTTTATTTACTTTACCCTGGTTAGTTGGAAGAGATTGTCGCCTGGCAATAAACTCTCCATATTGTTTTTGTTTAGTAAATAAATTAGTAAAAATAAATATTTGTCTGACATGAATAGATAGTAAGATGGAACAGGAAGATATGGCGGTGCTGGCGTGATTTTGTGAATAGGAAAATCGAAGACAGAGTCCCATATATAGCGGCACATGCGGTTCCCACATCGCATGCTAAGAAGGCGACCAAAAAGGTAGACACAGGAATTACTCTGTCTTCCAGGAGGTTGCGGGTTCGATCCCCGCTGGAACCCATATTAAAAAAAAAAGGAATTCCAGTCTGGTTTTCACTTAGGGTCTGTGGCGGTCGTCGCACACTCGGTCAATGACCGGCGATGCGACCTTCGAACTCCTTGACAATTCAAAACAAACAAGTCCGAAGTTCACACACCGGTCATTCAACCCATAGCCGGGAGCGGACCGCATTCCATGCCGGAGCGAGAACGCACCACGTCTGTCGCGCCGGTTCCGTAAATAAATTATCACCTACATACGACATTAATCGTTTTGCTAATGCAGAAACGAGACGAAGGATATCTTGCTCGCATTCCCGCACACACGCGGAAATAGTATAAATACCTACGTTTACTAATAAAAACTCTTCTTCCGCATTGCGATCCAAAACGTGTTTTATTTATCAACAAATCATCATCATCTCTTCCCTGAAGGACACATATCCTAAAGGTCCATTAAAACATCTTTCTGGTTGGTTGGAAGATGCCACATGACAATAAACTCGCTAGATTAATAAAAAAAATAAAACAATGGAGTGTGAAGAATGGTTGAACTGAGGAAAAGGTGGAAAGAGATAGTTGGAGAAATTTAACTGAGGGAATATTCAGAAGCAAGAGAAACGGGAGATCATATATGACGAGATGTATTGATATAAACGAGGCGAGATGTGTGTGAACTGATAGAAAGGCTAATATATCTGCTCTCTCTCTTTTGTATTGTATTATATAGGGTGGCACAACAAGAACTGAAATTTTAAACCAATGAAAAAAAAACAAGTTTCTTTTTAAATGTTCATGTTTATTGGTATCAATATAAGTTTTCAACAGAACCACTTTCTTCGAATTTCTTAATCAAATTCTTCACTGCATTGAATGTTGGCACATGATTTCGCGGGAAAAAAGCACGAACTTGACGAAGTGCATTGCTGATTTTTTCACTATTTTTATAATAAATTAAAAAAAATTCTAAGCGTTCTGCAACCGTGTACCACTGCATGATTAATTAATAGGTTATGTAGATGACGTAAGTTCATTATAAATATTATACGTTTGACAGCTGAAAAATGGAGGCAAATTTAAAATTGCAGTTTTTGTTGCGCCACCCCATATTACACTTTCGTTGTATACAGTAAAATCTGGCGGACTTATTTCCAACGAGGCAATCTTTTCCAACCAACCAGAAATATGTTAAAGTGGCCTTAAGTTAAAACCAGACTGGAATCTTTTAAAAAAAAACTGATTTCCTATAGGGTTTGAACCCGCAACCTCTGAGTTTGAAGACAGGCGTCTTACTAACTAGACTACGGAGGTCATCTCTCTTTCTATCCCAAAAAGGACGTGGCGTGATGGTATATGTTGCGAAATACAATGGCATGGTGATAGAAAAGTGTAAAAAGAAATGTAAATGAGATATATGGGTGAATAATGAAAGATAGAAGTAAGATGAAGGTTTGTGCTATTTAGTAAGTGTTTTCTCAGATAACGGAAGAATTAAAAGGGATATCGAACGGCATGAAGTAATAGGAAACAATATCAACGAGACTATTGAACATATATACTCGAACCGAATAATATCAAAATCCACTAAGACTAATAATAACCGAATAATATCAAAATCCACTAAGTCCACAATAGTATTTTAGTATCAACTTTGATATATGGGAGTGGAAGGCATGGTAAATGAAAACCAAGCAAAGAATTTTTGGATATACGGAATATTTTGAAGAAGAAAAAAATACAAAAAGTCGTATAAATTTAAGGATGTAGAAGAGGCGAAGGATGTGTGTTGAGATAGCAAAGTCAGACACTCTGTTCTCTCTGCCTAGTCCGACAGGGAAATGGCGTGATGGTATGTATGTATGCAATATTCTTCTTCTTCCCAGTGTCATGTCAGGTCCTCTGCAGTCCGAAAAAGATCCCCGACGCTCCTTATACTAGTTCAATCACGTATATTGCGGAGCCAGGAGATTTGCCTCCTGCCAACACCTCTTCGACCCTCTATTTTGCCATGAATGATCAGGTGCAGTAATTTGTACTTTGCTCCTCTAAGTACATGACCCAAATAGGACACCTTTCTTATTTTAATATTAGTCAGCAACTCTCTATCAACTTTGGCTCTTTGAAGAACCCTTGTGCTGCTGACCATATCCGTCCAGGGTATCCGTAGCATTCTCCGGTGTATCCACATTTCGAATGCTTCCAGTCGCTTCATACTATCAACTTTAAGGGTCCATGATTCCATTCCATATAATAAAACTGACGCTCTGTTCTCTCTGCCTAGCCCGACAGGGAAATGGCGTGATGGTTTTGTATGTATGCAATATTCTTCTTCTTCCCAGTGTCATGTCAGGTCCTCTGCAGTCCGAAAAAGATCCCCGACGCTCCTTATACCAGTCCAATCACGTATATTGCGGAGCCAGGAGATTTGCCTCCTGCCAACATCTTTTCGACCCTCTATTTTACCTTGGATGATCAGGTGCAGTAATTTGTACTTTTCTCCTCTAAATACATGACCCAAATAGGAGACCTTTCTTATTTTAATATTAGTCAGCAACTCTCTATCAACTTTGGCTCTTTGAAGAACCCTTGTGTTGCTGACCATATCCGTCCAGGGTATCCGTAGCATTCTCCGGTGTATCCACATTTCGAATGCTTCCAGTCGGTTCATACTACCAACTTTAAGGGTCCATGATTCCATTCCATATAATAAAACTGACGCTCTGTTCTCTCTGCCTAGCCCGACAGGGAAATGGCGTGATGGTTTTGTATGTATGCAATATTCCTCTTCTTCCCAGTGTCATGTCAGGTCCTCTGCAGTCCGAAAAAGATCCCCGACGCTCCTTATACTAGTTCAATCACGTATATTGCGGAGCCAGGAGATTTGCCTCCTGCCAACACCTCTTCGACCCTCTATTTTGCCATGGATGATCAGGTGCAGTAATTTGTATTTTTCTCCTCTAAGTACATGACCCAAATAGGACACCTTTCTTATTTTAATATTAGTCAGCAACTCTCTATCAACTTTGGCTCTTTGAAGAACCCTTGTGTTGCTGACCATATCCGTCGAGAGTATCCGTAGCATTCTCCGGTGTATCCACATTTCGAATGCTTCCAGTCGGTTCATACTGCCAACTTTAAGGGTCCATGATTCCATTCCATATAATAAAACTGACGCTCTGTTCTCTCTGCCTAGCCCGACAGGGAAATGGCGTGATGGTATGTATGTATGCAATATTCTGCTTCTTCGCAGTGTCATGTCAGGTCCCCTGCAGTCCGAAAAAGATCCCTAACGCTCCTTATACCAGTCCAATCACGTATATTGCGGAGCCAGGAGATTTGCCTTCTGCCAACATCTCTTCGACCCTCTATTTTGCCTTGGATGATCAGGTGCAGTAATTTGTATTTTTGTCCTCTAAGTACATGACCCACGTAGGACACCTTTCGGATTTTAATATTAGTCAGCAACTCTCTATCAACTTTGGCTCTTTGAATAACCCTTGTGTTGGTGACCATATCCGTCCAGGGTATCCGTAGCATTCTCCGGTGCATCCACATTTCGAATGCTTCCAGTCGGTGCATTATTAGTACTATTTAATCAACTTAAGGAAATACGAGTATCACATGATCAAGTGAAGTTCTTCGTTGCTTCCTTCAAGCGAGTTCATGATACTCGAGTCTTATTCTGTCTCTCAAACCCTTATAAATACCTTTCTTCAAGCGAGTTCATGATACTCGAGTCTTATTCTGTCTCTCAAACCCTTATAAATACCTTTCTTCAAGCGAGTTCATGATACTCGAGTCTTATTCTGTCTCTCAAACCCTTATAAATACCTTTCTTCAAGCGAGTTCATGATACTCGAGTCTTATTCTGTCTCTCAAACCCTTATAAATACCTTTCTTCAAGCGAGTTCATGATACTCGAGTCTTATTCTGTCTCTCAAACCCTTATAAATACCTTTCTTCAAGCGAGTTCATGATACTCGAGTCTTATTCTGTCTCTCAAACCCTTATAAATACCTTTCTTCAAGCGAGTTCATGATACTCGAGTCTTATTCTGTCTCTCAAACCCTTATAAATACCTTTCTTCAAGCGAGTTCATGATACTCGAGTCTTATTCTGTCTCTCAAACCCTTATAAATACCTTTCTTCAAGCGAGTTCATGATACTCGAGTCTTATTCTGTCTCTCAAACCCTTATAAATACCTTTCTTCAAGCGAGTTCATGATACTCGAGTCTTATTCTGTCTCTCAAACCCTTATAAATACCTTTCTTCAAGCGAGTTCATGATACTCGAGTCTTATTCTGTCTCTCAAACCCTTATAAATACCTTTCTTCAAGCGAGTTCATGATACTCGAGTCTTATTCTGTCTCTCAAACCCTTATAAATACCTTTCTTCAAGCGAGTTCATGATACTCGAGTCTTATTCTGTCTCTCAAACCCTTATAAATACCTTTCTTCAAGCGAGTTCATGATACTCGAGTCTTATTCTGTCTCTCAAACCCTTATAAATACCTTTCTTCAAGCGAGTTCATGATACTCGAGTCTTATTCTGTCTCTCAAACCCTTATAAATACCTTTCTTCAAGCGAGTTCATGATACTCGAGTCTTATTCTGTCTCTCAAACCCTTATAAATACCTTTCTTCAAGCGAGTTCATGATACTCGAGTCTTATTCTGTCTCTCAAACCCTTATAAATACCTTTCTTCAAGCGAGTTCATGATACTCGAGTCTTATTCTGTCTCTCAAACCCTTATAAATACCTTTCTTCAAGCGAGTTCATGATACTCGAGTCTTATTCTGTCTCTCAAACCCTTATAAATACCTTTCTTCAAGCGAGTTCATGATACTCGAGTCTTATTCTGTCTCTCAAACCCTTATAAATACCTTTCTTCAAGCGAGTTCATGATACTCGAGTCTTATTCTGTCTCTCAAACCCTTATAAATACCTTTCTTCAAGCGAGTTCATGATACTCGAGTCGTATTCTGTCTCTCAAACCCTTATAAATACCTTTGTTGACTTTATGACCCACAACAAAAATATTAAAATTTCTCGAGTCACACACACATAGACAGTTCCTCCTCGCGTCCTTGAAAGAAATAGATATAAGATAATGGCGAGTGTCTGTATATTAACGAGATGGAGACGATCTGCTCCCATTTCTTTTGGTCACACATCCATACGATACGTCATGTCATGGCTCATGGCTCATCGTCAAGGGAAACAAATTGTTGTCTGCCTTTAGACAGGGGTGTGCGGAATTGAAGAATCGTAAAATCTTTAGAATCATTATATTCATAAAATCATAAATTAACGTTTATTATATATGAAATAGGGTCTACAACCGGTGTAGTCTCCCAGTACTCACGTATGGCTGCGAGACATGGACGCTCACAGTAAAGAACACACAAAAGCTCCAGACCGCACAAATGGGCATGAAAAGAGGCATGTTGGGATATATAGTATGTACTAAACCAATATAAGATACGCTCCGTCCTTGGCATGCTTTAAGAAGTGACTGAAAAAACGATTAATTTCTAGTCAGTAAAATAACGTGTTTCATTCCTGATTTTTCTTTTCCTTTCCTCTCCACCATCCCTTCCTTTCCTTTTGATTGATGATATCTCACTTTATATGAAAAATAATGTTCGGGTGATTGTCCGTCTTTGTGGGGGTCCGTGGGCATATGGTCACGTATGTGTTTATGGATTTCGTGGGGATGAATAGTCATTTGAATTTGTCATTTACTTTTGTCTGGTTGGTTGGAAGAGATTGCCGCCTGGCAATAAACCCGCCAGATTTTATTTGCAATAAAAGTGTTAAATAAATAAAAATTAATAAATGTTTTAAATAAGATAAAGTTTACGTGGTCTTGTTTTCGCTAAATAATTAGTGTAAGAATTGTTATCTAGTTATAAGTAGTATGTAGGTGTTAATTATTTCTAAGATCTCATATATTAAGATTGAATAAATAAAATAAAATGATATGTAGGAAAATAAGATTAAGTAAGTTCATAAATGATAACATATAATTAAGATTAGTTAAGTAATAAATGTGTATATAGGTATAGCCTTGACTAATGTTTGTACAATAATTTACTTTGTATAATAAAAAAAAAAAGTTTATGTAATACCAGGGAAGTATGAAGTGAGAAGTATAAATAATAGATAATAGATGATTGTGATTGAATAGACAAGTTTGGAAATGTTTTCTCTCTGCCTACTTTGGAAAGGACACAGAGTGATAATAACATATGTGTGTATCAATGTATACATTTTAAACACTTTGTCTGTACCCAAAAACTGAAGTCGGCACTTTGGAATCGACTCCACGATTTTGTTTGTCAACAAAGTGATTATTTATTTATTTAAAGAGCACAGTAAAGCCTGCTCTCAAAATGGGTAGGTTGTTATTAGGATGAGTCGTATATGTTTATGGATTTCGTGGGGATGGATAGTCATTTGAACGATTTATGCGACCACGTAACTTGTTTCATTAACTTTTGTCTGGTTGGTTGGAAGAGATTGCCGCCTGGCAATACACCCGCCAGATTGTATTTGCAATAAAAGTGTTAAATAAATAAATAAATAAATAAAAGAGACCGTAAACGAAACACCTGGATTTGCAATATAACAAAGGTAGAAGACGTTATAAAGGTGTGCAAAAATTGAAGTGGCAATGGGCAGGACACGTAGCCAGAATGTCAGACTCCCGATGGACATCCGAAATAATCCAAAGGTACCCATGAGGCATAAAGAGGCCCAGAAGAAGACCGAAGATACGCTGGATGGATGAAGTCAGGAAGCATGGCGGCATCACATGGCATCAACGAGCAAAATACCGAACTATTTGGGGACAACTTGGGAAGACCTTCATCCCAAGTGGATCGACCCTGGTTGACAATGATGATGATATATGAAAAAATATTGTATATATTTGAAGAATCATAAATGAATAATTATGATATTAGAAGAAACAGAATATCTGAAAAGTCATAAATGTAGAATTATAATATATATTATAGTATGAAGAATCATAAATGCGTAATTGTAAAACCTGAAGATAATCTTGGTATCTAACTATCATATATATAAATAATCTTGGTATCTAACAATCATAAAATCCGAGGAATTATTGATGAATAATTTTAATACTTGAAGAATCATAACACAAGAATAATCAAGGTATCTAATAAACATGAATGAAGAATTATAATATCAGAATACTCGTAAATGAAGAATAATAAATGAATAATTGTAATACCAGAAGAATAATATATGAATAATCATGGTATCTAATAATCATAAATGAATAATCATAAAATCTGAAGAATTTTATATAAATAATTGTAATACTTGAAGTATCATCTATGAATAATCATGGTATCTAATAATCATAAATGAATACTCATAATATCTGAAGAATTTTATGGTATATAAACAATTGTAATACTTGAAGAACTATCTATGAATAATCATGGTATCTAATAATCATAAATTGATAATCATAATATCTGAAGAATTGTATATAAACAATTGTAATACTTGAAGTACCATCTATGAATAATAATGGTATCTAATAATCATAAATGAATAATCATAATATCTGAAGAATTATATGGTATATAAACAATTGTAATACTTGAAGAACCATCTATGAATAATCATGTTATCTAATAATCATAATATCTGAAGAAATGTATATAAACAATTGTAATACTTGAAGTACCATCTATCAATAATCATGGTATCTAATAATCGTAAATGAAAAATCATAAAACCTGAAGAATCAAAAACAAACAATTATAATACCTGATTAATCGTTGTTTCTAATAATCATAATTAAATAATAACAGTATTCGAAGAATCATAAATGAATAATTGCCATACTTGAAGAATCGTACATGAATAATCACATTATTTAATAATCATAAATTAACAATTGTAATACATGAAGAATAATCATGGTATCTAATAATAATAATTGAATAATCATAATATTTGAAGAGTCACAAATGAAAAAAAATTATACCTGAAGAAATCATTTATTTATTTATTTGTTATCATTCTTGAATAATTATGGTATCATTAATGAAGAATCATAATATCTGAATAATTATAAATGCACAATTCTAATTCATGAATAATGATAATATCTAATAATCGTAAATGAAAAATAACCATATTTGTAGAATCATAAATGAATAATTGTTGTATTTAAAGAATCATACATCATACATGAATAATCATGGTATCTAATAATCATAATTGAAGAATTATAATATCAGAAGAATTATCTATAGGTATTGCTATTGATTTCTCCGAAATGACGAAATACACCAATAGTTGACTGTGGTACACACTTATAATTAGGTCTCACAACTTTTCAAGTTGATAAGAATTTGTAATAGAGGTGTTGAATAATTTATTAACAACCGATCCAATTTTTTTTTATGTTTATAAGTCCACAGTAAGACACAAATATAGTATAAGCCTAGTTTACTAGGGACACGACAAATGATAGGCAACAAACTCAGATAAATATAAATTGAGTGTCACTTTAACCCTTCCCTTACGGTGATAAAAATAATACGCGTGCTCCGGTGTTGGGTAGTGAGTACGCAATAAAAAATTAGCGATTTTAAATCGGAAAAATAAGAACATTCATAGATAATCCCCTTAATTAATTATAATTGAAGTTAAAAATTATAATAATTGAGATTTATTTGCTGAAAACATTAAAAAACCATCTGAAAACATTAAAAAACGCTCACGGAACGGGTGTACGTCTAACCTATTTGCAAGCATAGAAGCTACTAGTGGCGCGGAACGTCAGTCGCATACCCCGGCGCTTACGCCTTTGCTTGCGACGTTGAGACAATTCAGCTCCTCGCAATTCAGTCTAGTATGCAAGAGTGAGATGCGAATATAGTTTCGCGCTTCCCGCATACTATTCACCTATCGTCAAGACGAGGCACTCGCAGCGTTTAAATGCGAATTTGTTTTCGATCTTTACAAAACACCTCGATGTAGTCGATAAATTCTGATTATTATTAATATTATTTTTTAAATCAATGCGTAAATATATTATGGAGGAATACCTAAAATCTTAACCTTGTATTTATAATATTTATAGAGATATTGATGGTTATTAGAAGCAACGTGTAGAAGATACCCAACACAGGGAAGGAAAGGTTAAATTAATTGTTTTTTATTTGTCTTGTTTTTGGCATTCCCTGTTGCATACATGACAAGTTGCTTCAGTACTTGCAGCTTGTCTGCGTCTATTATCTCCATTGGGTCCCTGATAACTACCAACGGTTCTATGCCATTTGCTTTCATCTGCTACTGTTCGCTCCCAGTTGTGTAGATCATTATCTCATGCAGAAAGTCTTTATATCTCTTGCGCTGCTCACTGTCCTTTTTTCTGCCATCCGTCACCGCACCAAAGAGAATATTTGTTAGAAGTTTGTATTCGGACATACGAGTCACGTGTCTAAACCAACGTAGACGAGCACGCAATATCAGAACCTCGATACTACAACAGTTTGCTCTTATCAAAACTTCACCATTTAATGCTCTATGGTACCATTGAATCTTCTGAGGTGTTTCCGCTGTTATTTTCGAGTGCCCTAATGTGTCGTCTGTAGGGAACACATGATATTTTTGCAGTATAACCACTATCAGGGTTTTTTCTTATTTCGTGAATAAAATCAATCTATCTAGAACGAGTGTTATCCCAGAATACCCGGAACTTTTTCCCCATTGTTTGGCACAGCCACACTTTGCCACCCCTGCAAGAGACTGATGCGCCTCCAGAAACTCCCCCGACTGCCTCCACAAGTTCGGGTTTACGTGCGGCACCTCCCCAACCCCCTCGAGTGACGGCTCAAGATCACAATTCGTGGAGATTAATATCTCACCCTGTCTCCTATTCTGATATTGCTATTGCCATATATTCTATTCTATATTAATAATATTCCCTAGGTTGAACATCCAGATCTTGATGCTTTATAGAACCTTCAGTGGTCTGGTGGTTAGAATGCAAATTTATCAAATTTCTCTGGTGACATACGAAATTAATAGGTTAGTCAATAAGTTTTGAAAGCGACATCTATGGAGCAGTAGAAAACCAAAATTTCTACGCCATTTTAATATTTCATCTTTCATAAGAACGTACTCAAAATTTCATTTCGATCTGTCAATTCATTTTTTGTTTACAAGCCATTTGAAGTTGACGTGTCAGTGTATTTTTTAACAATGGAAAAATCCGAATATCGCGCAGTGATTAAATTCTTTGTTTTGGAAGGTTTATCGGCTACTGAGATCCATGCAAACATGGTGAAAGTATTAAAGGAGTCTTCTCCTTCATTTCCAACCGTTCACCGATGGGTTTTGGAGTTTAAGCGTGGCCGTACAAGCGTTGAAGACGATCCACGCTCAGGACGTCCAAAAAGTGCATCAACACCAGAAATCATAGCGAAAATACAGGATATGGTTTTGGAAGATCATCGATCGACTGTGGATGTGATAGCTGACACCATAGGCATCTCACATGGAACAACATGGCATATTTTGGCAGAAGTTTTGGGTTTCAAAAAACTGTGTGCGCAATGGGTGCCGCATTTGCTAACAATGCAACAAAAACACGTTCGAATGCAACTTTCTGAGCAACATTTGAAGCAATTTCGAAAGAATAAAAAGAATTTTCTGCGTCGATTCATCACTATGGATGAGTTTTCGGTCTACCACCATGATCCTGAATCAAAACAAGAGGCTAAGGAGTGGTGTGAACCAGACACTTTGGCTCCGAAGCGAGTTCGTGTCCAGAAATCGGCCAAGAAGGTGTTTGCGTCAGTTTTTTGGGATGCAAAAGGAATTTTATTGATAGATTATCTCAAACTGGTAAGACAATCAACTCTGATTATTATTGTGACCTTTTGGACCAGTTGGATGATAAAAATTGTGAAAAAAGACCCGGTTTGCAGAAGAAAAAAATAATTTTTCATCAAGACAATGCACCTGCTCACATAGCTCAAAAAATCATCGCGAAAATCAGTGAATTGGGGTACGAATTGTTGCAGCATCCACCCTATTCGCCAGATTTAGCTTCCTCTGACTTCTGGCTGTTCTCACACCTCAAAACATTCCTTCGTGGAAAGCATTTTTCATCAAACGAAGAGGTTATAGCCGTCGTAGAGGAGTATTTTGCAGGCCTTCCAGAAAGTCACTTCCTTGATGGGACAACAAAGTCGGAAGATCGTTGGACCAAGTGTATTGATCTTATGGGAGACTAAAAAAATGTATTTTCATTTCCGCTTTCAAAACTTTTTGACTTACCTAGTATATCCATAGTCGTTTTTAAAATAACTTTCTTCTTAACAACCACGTTATATCACGGGAATCAAACCCGAGACCCCCGAGCTGCTATCTTTGACTTAGTTGATAAAATGCATGGCTTTCGATACGGGGGTCGCAGTTCCATTTTCCGTTGGGACTTTGACTATTTTAAAAAGGCTTCCTGTTTTCATCTAAGGCCTCTTTAATTGCCTCATGGCACAAGGTCCGACAGGTTGTATTGCATATAACGGAATACCAATACATGATTCAAAGTAGCAAAAGTGAATACAAAAATATATCAATACCATGCATGGGTTTTGACTTTCTAGATTCAGAATGATTTCATCATTTTAGACGCAATATATATTTTGATTCGTCAATTATTTAATTATTTATTCATTTATTGATGTTTCTCTTTGTTGACGACCTCCATTGATGAGATGCTTGTCTTCCACTTAGGAGTTTCGGATTAAATTCACAATGATGATGACGAACTACGAGTTCTGTGCCTACTCTAATAGTTTTTAATCCGAAAGCTCGACTAATACAATGTTGTCTCCCAGTCACGCTGTTCACCATATCCGCATAACAAATTTGGGTATATTGAACGGATCAATCAATCATGTGACAAATAAATGAAATTAATTTAGTGCCTCATCTATATGAAATTATAATATTTATATTTTTTGCAATATCCGGAGGGCATAATTAATGAAGAGGTATCGAGATTTTTCGAACAAGCCGCCTTACATACATACTCGTGTTATTAGTAAGCACGCGACAAAAAGCAGTCATACACGATTAGTGAAATTAATTATTTGGCGGCGCACAATGAGTGGAGTGCGGAGCTGTGAGGGTATATGGTATAAGTATAGTGTAGTGTAGGTAGTGCTGTGTGGAGTCGTTTCCTACCGTGCTGTGTAGGGTATACGAGGGCAGCTTTAGCGGAGCTCCTTCGTTTCATGGGCGCCTGATAACACCCCTTGGAGGAAAAAAATAAAGCCTTCGTTTCAGGCCTTCTGATGCGAGGGTTTGTGGGCCGGAATATACAATATTATTTATTTAATTAATTTTTTTATACAGTTACAAATAAGGCGGGTTTAGTGGTATGGCAATCTCTTCCAACCAATTTTCTCTTTACTTGAATGTATAAATACATTATTTTTTTCAAAACATTTTAGTAATTTTGTTTGTTATTATATATACATTTCATCATGTCAGTTGGGGTAGACAGAGAGGATAGACCGCCAGATTTTCCTATCTTGACACACATCCTCCCCTTCTCTTACGTCCGTACCATGGAACTCCTACGATTTCTCTGACTTTTTACATTTCTTTCTTTCAAAATATCATTGGTTTGATCCTACCATGCTTTTCTTGGTCTTCTTCTACCACGTTATTCACTCAAATTTGCACTGTATATTTGTTTCGTTAGTTTTTCTTAATTCATTCGTTCTATTTGGCCAAACCACCTTAAAGTGTTCTTATTTATCTTATTCAACAACCTTAAGTTCCCATCCATTCCTTATCAATTCATTCCGTATTCTGCCATACATTGTAACCCCATGTATTCTTCTCAGTTCACGCACTTCTACAGTATTTTTCTTCGTCTTTCAGTATTTTTCATATCCATACATCTGTTGTTACAAAAACTGGACTGCTGTATAGTTTCATCTCAGCAAATTTTAATACTGTCCGATTTTAAAATACATATTTTTTAATAATATTAAGAAATCAATTTACTTTTTCATAATCTTTGTTGATTTTAAAACGTTTTCTGATTATTCGTACTGTTTAAAATTGTTAAGTATTATTATGACTAGCCTGAGGAAATCAATAGATTTATTAGTACTGTCTTAAGTAGTCAATTCTTATTATGATTGTCCTGAGGATTTTTAACAGATTTATTGGTACTGTTTAAAATTTTTAAGTATTATTATGACTAGCCTAAGGAAATCAATAGATTTATTAGTACTGTCTTAAGTAGTCAATTCTTATTATGATTGTCCTGAGGATTTTTAACAGATTTATTGGTTCTGTTTAAAATTGTTAAGTATTATTATGACTAGCCTGAGGAAATCAATAGATTTATTAGTACTGTCTTAAGTAGTCAATTCTTATTATGACTGTCCTGAGGATTTTTAACAGATTTATTGGTACTGTTTAAAATTGTTAAGTATTATTATGACTAGCCTGAGGAAATCAATAGATTTATTAGTACTGTCTTAAGTAGTCAATTGTTATTATGATTGTCCTGAGGATTTTTAACAGATTTATTGGTACTGTTTAAAATTATCGATTCTTATACTGATTGTCCAGAGGAAATTTGCGGATTTTTTGGTAGTCTAAATTTGTCAATTCTTATAATGATTGTGCTTAGGAAATAAGCTTTGTATTTTTACTGTCTAAAATTGTTAAATATTATTATGATTATCCTGAAAAAAATAATGGATTTATTGGTGCTGTCTAAAATTGTCAATTCTTATTATGATTGTCCTGTGGATATTTAACGAATTTATTTGGTACTGTCTAAAATTGTCGATTCTTATACGATTGTACAGAGGAAATTTGCGGATTTTTTTAAGTAGTCTAAATTTGTCAATTCTTATAATGATTGTGCTTAGGAAATAAGCTTTGTATTTTTACTGTCTAAAATTGTTAAATATAATTATGATTTTTCTGAAAAAAATAATGGATTTATTGGTGCTGTCTAAAATTGACAATTCTTATTATGATTGTCCTGTAGATTTTTAACGGATTTATTGGTACTGTCTAAAATTATCGGTTCTTATACTGATTGTCTAGAGGAAATATGCGGATTTTTTGGTAGTCTAAACTTGTCAATTCTTATAATGATTGTCCTGAGGAAATAAGCAATGTATTTGTCTAAAATTGTTAAGTATTATTATGATTTTGCTGAAAATATTAATGGATTTATTGGTGCTGTCTAAAATTGTCAATTTTTATTATGTTTGTCCTGAGCTTTTTAAATTTGTGGAAACTTCAAAACTGTGAACAATTGTTTTTCCGATATCATAGCGACAACCTCTGTTACTGTGGTAGGGGGTAAATGAGACCCATTCGGCACTGTGTTTTGTGTCAGGCTCATGCAACTGAAGAGAGGCGGCAAGGGTGCGGGCCGCGGGGTAGGGATCGGGCTTCCAGAGCGATTGTCTGCCGCCCCCAATCTTCCCCTCCATCCTGCCCTCCCAGCCACCCTCTACAGTTAGTGACTGCTACTCCCTTCTTAGAATCCTTCACGGAGGAACAGAATCCGAGGGCTGGTCTTACCAAACCGTATATTATTATCCTCACTACACATGGCTTGGTTCTACCTACTATGGGGAGATACATCACGAAGTTTGGTGCTTACGTTACGGTTGAGAATAAGTATCGTATGCGAGATATATAATTTATTTGAAATTAAACTACAGTTAGGAATCTTATTGAAGGGTTATTTTCATTAATTTAAAGAAGTTTGTTATAATTGTAATTGGTGCTTGAAGAAGAGTTAAATGTTATTAAAATGTCGATCTCCTAGGTCTTTTGATAAGACGCTAGTCTTCCGATCCGGTGGTTTGAGTGTCTATTCCCGTTGGATATTTTTTAAAGAGTTTCAGTCTTGTATTCACTTAAGGTTTGTCATTCATTACCTTTCTGTTTGATTGGAAGAGACTACCACATGGCATTGCACCTACCAGGCTGTACTGTATTCAGCGAAAGTGTTATACAATAATATCATACAATGTATTTTTACGTTGAAGAGGTAACATCATGACGACGTGCGAATTATGAGTGCGCATGAATACATGTCACAAAAATTTAAAACTATGAGTGCGCATGAATTCAACATGTCACAAATTTTTTTAATTATGAGTGCGCGTGAATACAACATGTCACAAACATTTAGAATTATTAGTCCGCACGAATACAACATGTCACAGAAATTTAGAATTATGAGTGCGCATGAATTCAACATGTCACAAAAATTTCGAATTATGAGTGCGCATTAATACACAATGTCATAAAAAATTCATAAATCTTCAAAAATCATGAGGCTAGAATTATGAGTGCGCATGAATACATGTCACAAAAATTTAGAACTATGAGTGCGCATGAATACATGTCACAAAATTTTTGAATTATGAGTGCACATGAATACAACATGTCACAAAAATTTTGAATCATGAGTGCGCATGAATACAACTGTCACAAAAATTTTGAATTATGAGTGCGCATGAATTCAACATGCCACAAAAATTTAGAATTTTGAGTCCGCATGAATACAAAATGTCATAAAACATTGAATTATGAGTGCGCATGAATATACCATGTTATAAAATTTTTGAATTATGAGTGTGCATGAATACACCATGTCACATTTTTTTTAAATCATGAGGCTAGAATTATGAGTGCGCATGAATACATGTCACAAAAATTTTGAATTATGAGTGCGCATGAATACAACATGTCACAAAAGTTTTGAATTATGAGTGCGCATGATTACAATACATCCCAAAAATAGGAATTATAAGTGTGCATGAATACAACATGTCACAAAAATTTTGAATTATGAGTGCGCATTAATACACAATGTCATAAAAAATGAATTATGAGTACGCATGAATACACCATGTTATAAAAAATTTGAATTATGAGTGTGCATGAATACACCATGTCACATTTTTTTAAAATTATGAGGCTAGAATTATGAGTGCACATGAATACATGTCACAAAAATTTAGAACTATGAGTGCGCATGAATACAACATGTCACAAACATTTTGAATTATGAGTGCGCATGATTACAACACATCCCAAAAATAAGAATTATAAGTGCGCATAAATACAACATGTCATAAAAATTTAGAATTATGAGTGCGCATGAATACAACATGTCACAAAAATTTAGAATTATGAGTGCGCATTAATACACAATGTCATAAAAAATTGAATTATGAGTACGCATGAATACACCATGTTATAAAAAATTGAATTATGAGTGTGCATGAATACACCATGTCACATTTTTTTAAAATTATGAGGCTAGAATTATGAGTGCGCATGAATACATGTCACAAAAATTTAGATCTATGAGTGCGCATGAATACAAAATGTCACAAAAGTTTTGAATTATGAGTGCGCATAAATACACAATGTCATAAAAAATTTAATTATGAGTGCGCATGAATACACCATGCTATAAAAAATTTGAATTATGAGTGTGCACGAATACACCATGTCACATTTTTTTTAAATTATGAGGCAAGAATTATGAGTGCGTATGAATACATGTCACAAACATTTAGAACTATGAGCGCGCATGAATACAACCGGTCACAAAAATTTAGAACTATGAGTGCGCATGAATACAACATGTCACAAACATTTTGAATTATGAGTGCGCATGATTACAACACATCCCAAAAATAAGAATTATAAGTGCGCATAAATACAACATGTCATAAAAATTTAGAATTATGAGTGCGCATGAATACAACATGTCACAAAAATTTAGAATTATGAGTGCGCATTAATACACAATGTCATAAAAAATTGAATTATGAGTACGCATGAATACACCATGTTATAAAAAATTGAATTATGAGTGTGCATGAATACACCATGTCACATTTTTTTAAAATTATGAGGCTAGAATTATGAGTGCGCATGAATACGTGTCACAAAAATTTAGATCTATGAGTGCGCATGAATACAAAATGTCACAAAAGTTTTGAATTATGAGTGCGCATAAATACACAATGTCATAAAAAATTTAATTATGAGTGCGCATGAATACACCATGCTATAAAAAATTTGAATTATGAGTGTGCACGAATACACCATGTCACATTTTTTTTAAATTATGAGGCAAGAATTATGAGTGCGTATGAATACATGTCACAAACATTTAGAACTATGAGCGCGCATGAATACAACCGGTCACAAAAATTTAGAACTATGAGTGCGCATGAATACAACATGTCACAAAAAAATTGAATTATGAGTGCGCATGAATACAACATGTCACAAAAATAAGAATTATAAGTGAGCATGAATACAACATGTCACCAAAATTTCGAATTATGAGTGCGCATGAATTCAATATGTCACAAAAATTTCGAATTATGAGTGCGCATTAATACACAATGTCATAAAACATTGAATTATGAGTGCGCATGAATACACCATGTTATAAAATTTTTGAATTATGAGTGTGCATGAATACACCATGTGACATTTTTTTTAATTGAGTGTGCCTGAATACGTGTCAAAAAATTTACATGAATCATATACAAAACATATCAAAAAGCAGTACCCACTTACACAGAACCTTTCACTCATAAAATATACACTTAAGACAGGTCTAGGTTCAGATAATCAAAGGGCATAACATACAAAAAGAAAAAAAATATATAAAAAAGCGCACATCCAAATTTCAACATATTACAAATATCTCGAAAAGTTTGAGAGAAACAAAGTCAACGAAAAGAATTGTATATTTTTTATTACAATTTGTCTTTATCTTTTGTACGTGTAGAATTTTACTAGTATTAAAAACAAATTTATCTTTTAAAAGTAACAGAAAAGGGAGACCAGGGAACTACCGGGTAATATGACGAGGATGCGTTACCTAACAGGGCGTAGTGCCAAAACACATAAGATACCCCTTGCAAAAGAAAGGGGGACAGGAATGGCTACTCTAAGGCGCCTGCCTAGGCAAGATCACCACCACATAGTCGGGAAATTTTACATAATTCTTTGATAGCATCTTCTAGTTCATAAATACACACCATCAGTTTCCCTGTTGGAATAGACAGAGGAAGGAGTGCCAGAGATTCTTATCGTAACACGCACCTTTCACCTCCTCTATATCCATACACCTTCTCACAGCGCCCACGATTTCTTTGACTTTTTATATTTTCTTCTTTCATACCAAATATCATACATTTGATCCAACCATACTTTACTTGGTCTTTTTCTACCAAGCCTTCCACTCACATTTACACTGTAAACTTGTTTTATTAGTCTTTATTATTCATTCGTTCCACGTATCCAAACCATCTCAAAATGCTCTTCTTCAACTTACTCAACACATCAACCTTAAGTTTACGTTCATCCCTAATCACTTCATTCCGTATTCTGTCATACATTGTCATTATAGGGATCCACGGTCGTCGCTATATATTGTCGCATACATACGGTCAACGACCGACGAAACGACCTTTGGGATACCTCGACAAATTATAGTAAGCGGTCCAAAGGTCACATGCCCGACATGAGGCCGGCCGCGCATCGCGCCGCATTCCATACTAGAAAGAGAACGCATCACGCTGTCTCGCCGGTTTCGTAAATAGATTGTTACCTACAATACTATTTACGATATCTACAATACTTCAATTGACCATTTCTGCACGCACAGAAGCGAGATAAAAGTATATCGCGGGCGCACTCCCGCGCCCATTCTGAAATATTATAAATACTTACGTACTATCAAATAAAGTATTCATTCACTATCTCCTTCCGCATTGCGATTTAACGTGTTTTATTTATTTACTAACAATCAAAATCATCATATACCTTTAAGGGACATTTCCCTAAATTACCATTCTTTTAGTGAACACATTTCTGCAGCATTTATTTGGCTTGTTTCAGTCTTGTCCCATGTCCATGTTTCAATCCCATACATCGAAGATGGTAGTAAAATACTGCTGTGGACTATCATATTGTTAGTTTTTGATACTCTTTAGTTCGAGTACTCGTGTATATGGTTAAGTATTTTAGTAATTCAATTCCTTACACTAACAAACTTATAGTATTGTATCGATAAATATATGGATAACAAATAATTACCCAACATTTTTAACTGCTATCATTCAATAAAACAGTTCTCTGTTTGATCGTGGTTTAATTCCTAAATAACATCACAACAAACTTCACAATAACATACATAGATGTCAGTATATAACAGTAAACTTCTTGATTTGTAAATTCGTAGTTTCTCCAACGCCAGCCCAACACGTTGAGATGTACTCAAATGCTTACGGATGATTCTATATGGAACAATATCCCTCTGAAGATATTGGTTGAGCCTCTTATCGAGGGAACGATCGCGACTTGAAAACAACATTCCTTGCTGTTTATGGGGGCGGCGCGCGGCAGTGCGGTTAAGATGCCATTAACCCTTCCCTTACGGTGATAAAAATAATACGCGTGCTCCGGTGTTGGGTAGTGAGTACGCAATAAAAAATTAGCGATTTTAAATCGGAAAAATAAGAACATTCATAGATAATCCCCTTAATTAATTATAATTGAAGTTAAAAATTATAATAATTGAGATTAATTTGCTGAAAACATTAAAAAACCATCTGGCAACGCTCACGGAACGGGCGTACGTCTAACCTATTTGCAAGCCTAGAAGCTACTAGTGGTGCGGAACGTCAGTCGCATACCCCGGCGCTTACGCTTATGCTTGCGACGTTGAGACAATTCAGCTCCTCGCAATTCAGTGGAGTATGCAAGAGTGAGATGCGAATATAGTGTCGCGCTTCCCGCATACTATTCACCTATCGTCAAGACGAGGCACTCGCAGCGTTTAAATGCGAATTTGTTTTCGATCTTTACAAAACACCTCGATGTAGTCGATAAATTCTGATTATTATTAATATTATTTTTTAAATCAATGCGTAAATATATTATGGAGGCATACCTAAAATCTTAACCTTGTATTTATTATATTTATAGAGATATTGATGGTTATTAGAAGCAACGTGTAGAAGATACCCAACACAGGGAAAGAAAGGTTAAGGTGAATCTAAGGTTAGGCTCAGACGAAAACGGGGAATATTGAGAATGTGGAAGATAGATTTATAGTTTTTGATAGTTAAGGACAAATAAAAACAGCATGTTTGCGCATTATCACTACATCATGCCCTATTGTGAAAGGCTAATGATATTTTTTTTTGTGTTTTGGCATGCATTTCTTTCGCTTAATCCATTTACATAAATCTTGTCTTACATAATTTCCCTGGCGACCTTCGTGGCCTCTGGATTAAGTATCTATCTTCCAGCCCAGATGTTGTAGATTCAATTGCCGTTGGCATCTAGATTTTTTAAATAGAGCTCCAGTCTAGTTTTCATTTAAGGGTCGTTTAACCACCTTTTTGGTTGATTGGAATAGAAATCTACGTGTATAAAGATTTGAGAGCTAAAATACATCGAATATCGCCCTCTATTGGTAAGGCTGGGGATGAGCTCAAACGTCTGTGGGATGAGCTCAAACGTTTCAATAGCTTTATCTTAATGTATTTTCTTTTCCATTGTCTTTAAGTATACGTGTATGTATAATTTCAGGATATTCTTGTATATGTTCATAATATGGTATTATCAATAATCGTAATTTATTTTATCAAACACTGTTTATTTCACTTTTTGTAACGGCATAACCCTACCGGTTTCAAGGCTTTCACCTCATCATCAGTGGAGCACAAACAAGATAGAATTGTGTTCGAACTGGCACCGACATACACACTTCTAACGGTAAACATTCGGGTTGGGGACTGGCGGCTGGGGGAGGCATGGGACGACCTCGGCGAGCAGCGGATAGATTTTTGGGATATATGTGTTAACCAGATGTTCGCCTCGATGTACTGACTTAGAAATTTCTAGGGCCTCTAATCTGTTCAATTTATTTCCGTTACTACTGATATGTAAGAATTTGGCATCATCGATAGAAAATGTATGGTTTTCACAGTGACAGTGATTAGTCATTTCAGAATAAATTAGAGGATTTGTTAAGGTGGATTTGTGTACACGAAATCTCTTTTCAAAAGATCTTCCTGTCTTTCCTATATATAAATTATCCCAGTCAGCACATAAAAGTTTATACACACCACTGTTGCTAAGTATTCCATTTTTGCCTTTCCCATTAAATAAGAGTTTCCGGAGATTAAAATTAGTGTAAAAAGCTGGCTTTATGTGACGATTTTTTTTGGTTATTTCGTATGATATGTTTTTTTATAAATGGGACTTTTCTCCATTTATAGATGTGCTTATAACCAATGAATCTATGTATATATTCATTTATTTTATATAACAAACTAACCAGGGTGTACTGTATACAAATAAAGTGTGATAAATACAACACAATTTTCTATAAACCAGATTTTTTACTCTTTTCTATTTGATTGACGGTGTCGCGCTATTCAAGGGATTCCTTCTTATTTACAGGTTGAAAGAAATACGTCTTACCGCCACACCCAGTCCACGGAGGTCGTCAGATATTCTTCGCAATACTCTCATTTCTACCGCACTTAAATTTTTTTCATAACTTTATACCACGTTTAAATTTCAAGAAATAATTTATATACTTTTAAATTTATTTATTTATTTAATTAACGACACAACAGTGTCTTTATATACAAATGAACATGTGATAGGTTATACACGTACTTAAAATTATTGACAAATAATACAAAACTTTATCTTAAACTAACATGAAGATACAAAAAGCAGTAGTAATAATAAATTACAGTCATCGTTTTAAATTTATTTAATAATCTTTGAGAATTTTGTGGGAATTTTATGGATATATATTGAGATATAGAAAACACATGGCCTCATTAGTAGAACGAGATGCAAGTTGCTTTGCACAATTAAAAGCTTCATACATGTTGATGCAGGGTTACTCAACTCCAGAGGCAAAGTATTGTCCTTAATGTTTGGTTTATATTACGTTATTTATATTAATAAAGGAGAGCACAAAGTTAGTAGCTATTTCTAAATATTGTTGTAATATTCTGGCGAATACTATATATATACTTATATTAAAAATATCTAAATTGTTGCAAAACTCGTTTCCAAGTCTTTGCATACGAATTATAGAGGAGTTGATTTTATAATTAGTATAGCAATTTTCGGTATAAAAGGGATTGAGCTGTCTTGTGGATCTAGTGGGAATACGAAATGAAATGCTTGCGAGTAAGTGAGGTGCATCAATCACTGAGTGAATGACGACTTCGTGGTCTTATTATAAGTTGCTTGACTCGGAGATGATGGGTTCTATTTCAGAAGGCTCGCCATTTTTTTTTTTCAGAAAAAATCTTGTCTGGTTAAATTGAGTACGATAGAACTGCGAGTTCCATGCATACTTTAGTGGTTCTCTTCTTACATACCTGAAGGTTCGATTGGTGTCTTCGAAATCAATAATTGTCTCCCAGCCACGCTCTTCAATATGTATAAATCCAGTTAGGATATATTGAGATGTAGATTTGGTTTCACGCGAGTTTGGACTGCTGGTCTAGGGTGACCATATTTTAATTTATTTTGTAATATATTTTTAAATATCGTCTATCTAATACTTTATATTCCGATAAAATACTTACCATAATAATAATATAATATCAGATTATGGTATGTACCTAATGACAATAATGAAGTCAATGGTCAATATAGAATCTAATTATTTTTTCAATAGGCAAAGAAAACACAATAAACACTAATAAATTCTAAGACCAATTAAAAATTACGTATAACTAGGTATTTATTTATTTATTTAACACTTTTATTGCAATACAATCTGGCGGGCTTATTGGCAGCAATCTCTTCCAACCAGCCAGACAAAAGTAAATGAAGCAAGTTACGTGGTCGCATAAATCATTCAAATGACTATCCATCCCTACGAAATCCATAAACATATACATGAGAACATGCCTACGAACCCCACAAAGACGGACAATCACCCGAAGATAATTTTTCATATAAAGTGAGATATCATCAATCAAAAGGAAAGGAAGGGATGGTGGAGAGGAAAGGAAAAGAAAAATCAGGAATGAAACACGTTATTTTACTGACTAGAAATTAAGAGTTTTTTCAGTCGCTTCTTAAAGCATGCCAAGGACGGAGCGAGTCTTATATTGGTTTGTAACTGATTCCAGAGTCTCACTGCATGGACAGTAAAGGACGATGTAAAGAAAGAGGAGCAGTGAACTGGAAAGGCCAATAAACAATCTCTGTTTGAGCGTAGCGCTAATCCATGATTGGAAAGATGCTGAAAATTTTCGGCGAGATAAGATGGTGCGGCGGGACAGTTAAGGATATTATACAAAAGAGACAGTATGTGAATTTGGCGTCTATTTCTAACATTCAACCAGTTCAATGCCTTCTGGTATGAAGTTATATGATCGTACTTTCGTAGGTTGAAAATAAATCTTAGACACACATTTTGAAGACGCTGTAATTTGTCCAGCTGTTCCTCTGTAACATCCAAGCAACATACGTCCGCATAGTCCAGAATCGGAAAGAGCAGAGATTGTACGAGTAAAAGTTGGGTTTTAGTTGATAGGAATCTTTGCAACACTTTAAGGGAATGAAGGCTGAAGAAGATCCTTCGGCTTACCTCATTTATTTGATCTCGCCATGAGAGTGTTATCTATTAGCACTCCTAGGTTTTTAACAGTTTTATGTAATGGTATGATAGAGCCATCAAGTAAGGTATGTATGTATTGTGAAAATAAATAAATGACCCTAACACTGATTCAAAAAATTTACATAGATATGCAATGCATATTATCTGGTTACTTACCATTGTTTTTTTTAACCTGGCGAGTTTATTGCCATGTGGCTATCTCTTCCAACTGTTTCAATTGATTCATACCTTAATTCTAAGAAAATTATTCAGACTAATCTTAATTATCTACTGCTTCTTAAAATTAACAAACAATGCAACTATACAGATACCTACATGTATCATTTAATTAAAAAAATATCGCTATCACAGTTCGAATTAATATTTATTTAAAATTTATTGAGATCAGTAATTCACTGAATAATAAATAAAAATCAAGAATATTTACTTCCTCACTAGTGTCCCATAATTTCTCGATGTAATTATAAACATTCAAAACCACTTCTTTAATCTGTCCACACAATGCTCTTCATTTTTTTAATTTCGTAACTTCAGACATTATGGTCACCGTATTTTTCAACCAATCACGGCAAAGTTGAATACTAACGGATCACATCAACCAATCACGGTTAAGATACTTACTAATACATTGATACGTTTTGTATATTACGCACTAAGCTTGTCAATGTGTTAAAAAGTGCAAACTCTCATGAAACCCACTCGACCATACAAATGAATTAATATTATGTTTTAAGTATTAAAATATTGGTTAAATAATTATTTTTTCTTTCATTGTAAGCAGCACGTATGTTCTTTTGAAAAGAATGAAAAAAAAACGGAGACATTTTGGTGGTTTCTTCCAGAAAATATATATTCCAAACCTTTTTTGTTACACTTGAGCAATGGACACGATAAAAGGACTACGAGGCAGTCCTGCAGTGAGCTGGCAAGGGTCTTTCAGGACACGAGAGGGCACCTCTCCTCTCCTCAGCTCTCCTGCTCTCCTGCACTCCTGGTCTCCGCCCGTTCCTCGCCGCCACCGGCACCCTCCTCTGAGAGACACTTACACCTAGCACTGACTCTCAAGCTGTTATCTTTCGAGATAAACAATTAATTCATTTAAAACTTATGTACCTATCTATTTCTTGTCAGGGTAGGTCCTGTCGCGACTTGAAAACAACATTACTTGCTGTTTATGGGGTCGGGCGCGCGGCGGTATGGTTAAGATGCCATTAAGGCGAATCTAAGGTTAGGCTCAGACGAAAACGGGGAATATTGAGAATCTGGAAGATACATTTATAGTTTTTTATAGTTAAATATTAAATAAAAACAGCATGTTAGCGCATTATCACCACATCATGTCCTATTGTGAAAGGCTAATGTATTTTTTTTTGTATTTCGGCACGCATTTTTTTCGCTTAAATCACTTCCATAAATCTTGTCTTACATAATTTCACTGGCGACCTTCGTGGCCTCTGGATTAAGTGTCTATCTTCTAGCCCAGATGTTGCAGATTCAATTCCCGTTGGCATCTAGATTTTTTAAATAGAACTCCAGTCTAGTTGTCGTTAAGCCACCTTTTTGGTTGATAGATTAATAATCTACGTGTACAATGATTTGGGCTGAAATACATTGATAATCGCCCTCCATTGGAAGTCTAGACTGGGGAGGATTTTATGAGATGAGCTCAAATTTTCGATAGCTTTCTCTTAATGTATTTTCTTTTTCACTGTCTTTAAGTATGCGTGTACGTATAATTTCAGGATATTCTTATATATGTACGTATAATTTCAGGATATTCTTATATATGTACATATAATTTCAGGATATTCTTACATATGTACGTATAATTTCAGGATATTCTTATATATGTACGTATAATTTCAGGATATTCTTATATATGTACGTATAATTTCAGGATATTCTTATATATGTACGTATAATTTCAGTTTATTCTTATATATGTACGTATAATTTCAGGATTTTCTATAATATGGCACTGTCAATGAATCTATGTGCAGGCAGAGAATACTCCGCCAAACTAACATTTATCTTCTGAAATCAGTCATTCGGTTTCTTTTACGTGTCTTCTTCTAAAATTAAATTATTTTGCTATGTTATTCTTTCGTTGTTTACAACTAGGGTTGTGACGTCGGAGTCGGTATATTTTTTTTGTTTATTATGTAGCAGACTCGGAGTCAGGACATGAAACGAATTTGTTTCACAATACATGACAAGGGCAAAATCGAATTGCGCTTAAATAGTTCGAAAACCGATGGTTTAAATAAAATGTCTCCTTGCCGCGCACTTCGGATATGTTGAGAGATTCCATATTGTATTATATTAAAGTTTCGTTGTATTTAGCACATCTTGGTGGATTTATTGCCACTTTGCAATCTCTTCCAACCAACAATAAAGGTGTTAAACAAGCTTTAAGTGTATAACAGGATATATATTATTTTGAATATCTGGATACCGACAGAAATTGAACCAGCAACCCTCGAGTCAGAAAACAAACGTCTTACCAACTAAGCTACGGAGGTCGTATGGTACGAATAAATAAATTAATTTCTTTTCATATTTATCTATAATTGTCTACGTTCACATACATACATTTTGGAAATAATATTGAAGACTTTTGACGTACTCGTACTAAAAATCTTGCTTTTTATGTTTTTTTTTTATTATGGTTGGTTGTAAAATTGGTAGTAAATACATGTTGACCTATTTTTTTTAAATTGGAGGATAAAGTATTTTATATGTTGCTCATATATGGTATACTCGAATCAAACATATATGATATACTCGAACCAAACATATATGGTATACTCGAACCAAACATATATGGTATACTCGAACCAAACATATATGGTATACTCGAACCAAACATATATAGTATGGTATACTCGAACCAAACATATATAGTATGGTATACTCGAACCAAACATATATGGTATACTCGAACCAAACACATATGGTATACTCGAACCAAACATATATGTTATACTCGAACCAAACATATATGGTATATTCGAACCAAACATATATGGTATACTCGAACCAAACATATATGGTATACTCGAACCAAACATATATGGTATACTCGAACCAAACATATATGGGTATACTTGAACCAAACAATATCTGCTAAGATGATAGTGCACAATATATTTTAGTACAAAATATATGTCAGTAAAACATGAACGTGGAAAATACTAAAAGGAACCGAATAAATGTTGTAGAAATGCAAATATCAAAAATAATACATGAAATATTAATGTATGATAGAATGAGGGATGATTGAAATTTTAATACTGACTACTAAATATGGCTAAAAAGAGTACTCGGAGATGGTTTGGGAAGGCAGAACGAATGAATGATGAAAGATTAACGGAACAAATATACAGTGCAAACGTGAGTGGAATGTTAAGTACAGCAAGACCAATAAAAGTATAGTTAGATCAAATGAATAATATTTTGAAAGGAAGATATGTATAAATTCGTGGATTTGAAGCAGCTGTATTAGCAGGTGGTAGCACATGAAGGGATAGGTTAAGGAGCTATATGAGATGTATGGTCGCGCAGTAACGCACTGGACTTGTATGCGGAAGATTGCCGGTTCGAGCCCCGCGCTGTGTTCTTCCCCTCGAATAACACATGCCTTTTTTCTGCCTAGTATTCGAAGGTATAAATAAGGATACCTATGACTTTCGTCATATCTATTTTTTCAAAAAAGAGAAAAAGAAAACATGCTGATCCAGTACAACGGTGTGGCCTGTGAGTTTGCTGGTGTGCAACGGCTCATTCAATTAAAGAGGAGAAAGCAAGAAAGAAATACAAACTCTACGACATAATTTCGCTTGCAAACTAAATTGATTTTGAAATGGCAAGTGGATTCTCGACTTACGAGGCCCAACAATGATGATTAGAAGCTGTTGTTAAGGGTTGTTCTGTTGTCTCTCACTTGACCAGTTTAATGTTATGTGACTGTTTCATTTGTGCGTCGTCCTTTCACCCTTTCAGTGACCACAAGCCTCTCATAACTGTGTCTTCGGCCATGTACTAATGAAGTTTTCTTTTTTCTAGGTAAGTCATCGCAAATCAATTCTACCAAATGTGTTGGTGAGTATTAACATTAAAGCATTATTTATTATATATTATTTGAGTGTTATCAAGTTTTAAGAAGGAAAATAAACGTTTCAAGGGAAACAGCTGGCTTTCCATTATCTATTTATTTATTTTACATTGAATACAGGTTTAACAGAATCACACAAAACAGCAAGTAAAAATTGAATGATTCAAAGTCTTAATACGTGTATACTCGTAGCATAATGTAAATGTTTCTCGTACTTCCCTGTAAAGTGACTCAGTTATACTTTTTTTATCCACTTTGCACGGTTTTCTCCTGTTACACAAAGGTGGTCTGCTTCTAGCGTTAGCTTATTCGATAGGAAGAATATCAGCCAGGATTCTTTTCATACTGCTAGGCGGTGCCGGGAATATACGAGGGTCATCCAGAAAGTAAGATTATAACATTTATGTAGGATCGAAAAATGCTTGTATTTAATTGAAATTCACAGGATACTTCACAAATACGAGTATATCAAACTATTTTTCAACGTAATCGCCGTCGAGATCGAGACATTTTTGTAGTCGGGGCACCAGCTTTTGTATGCAATGTCATAGACCTCCACCGCCAGCTCTTTCAGCCACTTCTTCACGCTTCCTAGAACTTCTGATCGTTGAAAAATTGTTGGGGTGTAGTGACACATCCACGTCTCATCCCCCGTCACGATAGAGTCCAGAAAAGTTTCTCCCTCCTGTGCAAAACGATCCAAAAGTTCACGCGCGGCGGTCACGCGATTTTGACGGTGCTCCGGTGTGAGCATTCTGGGCACCCATCTCGAACACAACTTCTTGTAACCAAGTTTTTCCGACACAATATTACCAAGGAGACTTCGAGAAAAGTCATAAAATTTTTCGTGAAGGTCGTCAAGTGTCACACGGCGGTCATTTAGCACTTGTTTTTCAATTTTTTGCACTAATTCGTCAGAAATCACTGCCTTGCCTCGTCGTGAGTATCAGTACGGCCTTCTCTGAACAACCTAACCCACTTCGTGACATGTTGTCGACTCATCACATCACTACCATACACTTCCACGAGCTTCCGATGGATATTCGCGGCGGTATTGTTCTGTACAGTAAAAAAACTGATGACCGCGCGGGTCTCGCACGGACGAGAGTTGGTGGGAATGCACGACGACCTATCCATCGGAAAAATTTACTGTGATTGAAGAAAATGGCCGACAAATACGCGGGGCCAAACAAACTGACCGTTTGGATCCCCCCTACACGCCAGGTGCACTAACTTTGAAACAAAAAGTTTACCCCGGCCTCAGGAGCCCTTGTTACCTTAGTTTCTGGATGTCCCTAGTATCCACAGTGTCATTCATTTGGTTCAATATATCTATACCACGCGTGACTGAGTGTTTAGCCATGATATTCGTCCTGTAAGTTGGTATGTAGAACAGAGGGTGATTCCTTGCACGGATATATTTATTGGGTACATATAAACTTAGTGCTTCTAGAATCGCGGGACAGTTAAAGGAACCTTGGAAAACCTTTATTAGGAATATCGCAATGGATTCTTGCCTTCTTGTTTCGAGGATTCTATAGTTACACACCGTAAGAGTTACTTACTAAGTTTAGTAAAGAGTACAGTCATCAATTTATCCATCGATATATTAAAGATATCGATATCAGAAAATTCATTCAACAAGTTCATTCTGTGTGCAAGTCGTAATGCTCTTAACAGTTCAGTTCGTGAAATAGGCATCGTAAGCAGTCTTTATTCAGGGTGGCATTAATATTTGTCCGGTATATTAAGTAAAGTTTGTGAATCAATGAAGGGTTTGCTATTTTTCGTGTTAACAATTTGTATATTTAAATATAAACAGGTGTTCATTAAAATATAGGATAGAACCATGGGTATCTAATCTATAATTGTCTTCAACAAAAAACCTTAATTGTCTTTTCATGAAAGTTTGGGAAACGTAATGTTTCGAGGATCTAGTCCAGAAAGTAGGTCCCATTTAGTCCGAGGAGACCCCAGGGCGGGGTGGGAAGGGTCCTACAAGGGCCTTTGTCAGGCAGGCCATCCGCATTGCGGCCCCCGTTAGGGTCGCCTTCCTCAGAAGACAGGGTCGGTAGGACGTTCCAGATATCCAGAGAAGACAAGACTAGGAAGGTGTCATCAGCATCTTTTCTACCCCGATCATCTAGCAATGGCTCCTTAAAACTACCCCATATTTTTTATATTTTAAACCTTAATGTCCTTTATACTGTATTATATTACATTTGCCTTTATAAACAATTTATGTTTTCCTTTATAAACTTAATAAACTACAGCGATTATAAAACGTGTGTTTGAGATATATTTTTAACTTTAAAAGTATCAAACATTTATACGTGTATATAACGTCAGGCATCAGGTTGAGGTAGGCAGAGAGGAAAAGAGCGCCAGAATTTTAAAAAATAAAAAAGGAAATATAAAAAGTAAGAGATATCGTGGAATGAATGGAAACTTATGGTAGATGAAGCGTTGTTGAAGAAGAGCACTATACGATATTTTGAGTATGTTGAATAAAAGAATGAAGAAAGACTGACAAAATAAATATGCAGTGCAAATGTGAGTGCAAAGCGTGGTAAAACTAGACTAAGGAAGTATGATTCGATCAAGCGAATTATAGTTTGAAAGAACTACGAGGAATCGTAGGATTTGTATGAGAAGATGTACGGATGTGTAAGTGACGAAATATGTGTATCTTGATAGGAAAGTCTGGCACTCCGTCCTCATTAGACTTGACATACATATTTTGCCCTTTCTACATCCATACACCTAATATAACTTCTACGATTTCTCTGACTTTTTACATTTAATTCTTTCAAAATATCATCCAATCATATTTTTCTTGGTCTTCCTCTAACACGCCTTCCACTAACTTTTGCTCTACATATTTATATTGTTTGTCTTTGTTCATTCATTTACATCATCCTTAAGTTCATATTCATTCTAAATTACTTCATTCCCTATTCTGTTATATATTGTCATACCATATATTACTTCATTCCCTATTCTGTTATATATTGTCATTCCATATATTACTTCATTCCTTATTCTGTTATATATTGTCATTCCATATATTACTTCATTCCCTATTCTGTTACATATTGTCATACCATATATTACTTCATTCCCTATTCTGTTATATATTGTCATTCCATATATTACTTAATTCCCTATTCTGTTATATATTGTCATACCATATATTACTTCATTCCCTATTCTGTTATATATTGTCATTCCATATATTACTTCGTTCCCTATTATGTTATATATTGTCATACCATATATTACTTCATTCCCTATTCTGTTATATATTGTCATACCATATATACTTCATTCCCTATTCTGTTATATATTGTCATACCATATATTACTTCATTCCCTATTCTGTTATATATTGTCATACCATATATTACTTCATTCCCTATTCTGTTATATATTGTCATACCATATATTACTTCATTCCCTATTTTGTTATATATTGTCATACCATATATTACTTCATTCCCTATTCTGTTATATATTGTCATACCATATATTACTTCATTCCCCATTCAGTTATATATTGTCATACCATATATTACTTCATTTCCTATTCTGTTATATATTGTCAACCCATATATACTTCATTCCCTATTCTGTTATATATTGTCATACCATATATTACTTCATTCCCTATTCTGTTATATATCGTCGTACCATATATTACTTTATTCCCTATTCTGTTATATATTGTCATACCATATATTACTTCATTCCCTATTCTGTTATATGTTGTCATTCCATGTATTTTTCTCAGTGCACGCATTCTACAGCATTTATTTGGCTCCTTACAGTATTTTTTTACTATCATCGTCATAGAAAATATAATAACTTTACATTATATCATAAGAGTTAAATTAGTTTATTATTTCAAAACCTCTAAACGAGTATGGCCGTACGGCGTACGGCGAGGGAATTTTTACCTCAAGAGAGTATGGACGTACACGGTACGTCCAATGTTTTTATTCCCGAATACATGTATTTATCCATAAAACGGACATGGCTCAAATGTTTTTATCTATTCTATTATTTTGTATATGGCGGTCCCGCAATTACGCTATTTATATTACTTACAAAATCAATTATTTATTTTACTCACAAAATCTCACTCGCTTAAGCTACGGTTTCGTACGTTATATAGCGTACGTTACAGACGTGATGCTGGCGCGCCGCCAGACGGCAAAAATGAGAACCAACAACTGTCAGTTGGAAACGTCAAACGATATTATTCCACATATTTTGTTTCAACTGGGCTTGTCTATAGTATTTGCTCTTCACATTATATTAAGCTTCACTATTTCTTACAAAATCAATCAATATTTCGTCATTTTCGCTGGTCCAAACTACATTACGTTTGCGTCGCATCCGCCTGGCGCGCCGCCAGACGGTAGAAATGAGAACCCACAACTGTCAGTGGAAACCAAATCTGATTCCTATTTTGTTTCAACTAGGATTTTCTATGGTCTTTGCTCTTTACATTATATAAAACTTCATTATTTCTTACAAAATCAATCAATATTTCGTCATTTTCGCTGGTCCAAATTACGTTTACACTCATTTTTTATTTTAAAACGGTGTCCGCTACACGAGAAAAATTATTCCACGACTGTTTGCTCCGCTATCACGGCCGTCATGCAAATGGCAGCATTGCTATTTGACATGCTCACAACCAACGCACTCTAGGAAATCAACGCCATTGGTTTGCATAGACAATGTTTTGTAACGGGCGCTATATAACGACACAACCAGAAAACCACGCCATATGGTTTGCATAGACAATGTTTTGATACGTGCGCTATATAATGACACCACTTTCTTAGGAAACCAATGCTTTAGAGGATTTCACAAGTTTCGTTTTTTTTTATAATATTCATAGTTCTTAGACTCGATCTTCTTCTTCCCAGTATTATGTCAGGTCCCCCCAACGTTGAATATCACTTGATAGTAGACATATTTGTCCACGGCAGCCCGAAAAAGATCTCCAACGCCCCTTATGCCAGTCCAATCACGTGTATTGCGGAGCCAGGAGATTTGGCTCCTGCCAACACCTCTTCGGCCTTCTATTTTGCCTTGGATGATCAGGTGTAGTAATTTGTACCTTGCTCCTTTAAGTACATGACCCAAGTAGGACACCTTTCGGATTTTAATATAAGTCAGCAACTCTTTATCAACTTTGGATTTTTGAAGAACCCTTGTGTTGCTGACCATATCCGTCCAGGGTATCCGTAGCATTCTCCGGTGCATCCACATTTCGAATGCTTCCAGTCGGTTCATACTATCAACTTTGAGAGTCCATGATTCCACTCCATGCAATAACACTGACCAAACGTAGCATTTGACTAACCGTTGTCGAAGTTTCAAGTTTAGATTATCATCGCAGAATACTATTAATATTTAAGCCTATTACATTTCTTTATCTATTAATACAATAAACGACACTTAAGTGTCCTTTAAATAGGACAGTAACAATTTAAAATCAATAGATTACGCATCAACATCCTACAAAAAAAATACAATTTATGATACACATATATTTCAAGGCATGATGCTTAAATATACATAACAAAATACATCAACAAAACAAGACTTATTAATTGTAATTTATTTTTATCAAACACTGTTTATTCCACTTTTTTGTGACGGTATAACCCTACCGGTTTCAAGGCTTTCACCTCATTTTCAGGGGAGCACAAACACGACTAAATTCTGTTCGAACCGGTACCGATATACACGCTTCAACGGTTGGGGGTTGAGGGTTGAGGGAGGTATAGGACGACATCGGTCAAGAGCGGAGAAATTTTTGGGATATAACTGTTCACCAGATGTTCGGATCGACGTACTGACTTAGAAATTTCTAGGGCCTCTAATCTGTCCAATTTATTCCCGTTACTACTGATATGTAAGAATTTGGCATCATCATCGATAGAAAATGTATGGTTTTCACGGTGACAATGATTAGCCATTTCAGAATAAATTAGGGGATTTGTTAAGGCGGATTTGTGTTCACGAAATCTCTTTTCAAAAGATCTTCCTGTCTTTCCTATATAGAAATTATCACAGTCAGCACATAAAAGTGTATACACCCCACTGTTGCTGAGTATTCCATTTTTGCCTTTCCCATTAAATAAGAGTTTCTGGAGATTAAAATTAGTGTAAAAAGCTGGCTTTATGTGACTTGAAATATTTTTTGTTATTTTAATATACCTTAAAATTAAAAATAAATCCATCTCAAGGGGATATTATAGTATAAATTATAAATAAAAAAATAAACTTAGGTTAAAAACAATATAATTACAGCCCCCCGTCAAGACCTTATATTGAGGAAATGCTGGAGAAGGTCCCCCTTCAACTCTGCAACATCTTCATTAAAAATATCCCTCAAACAAGAAATGGAATTGCCCAATTGTTTTATTCTCACGATTTAAGAATTGCAACGTCTAACTGTAGTTAACAAATTGTTATTGTCACATTTAAATTGTAAAAGTTTATAGCAAAAGGCTTTTAATGCTTTCAGTATGTTTAATTATTTTTTTGCTTGTAGGGAATACCGTCGTCCCTGAATATTGTCAACACGCACGGTCAATGACCGACGAACCAACCTTCGGACATGCCCAAAGGTCGCATACCAGAACATTAATATTGTGTACCCGCGAATACTATTTACGGCACATTCCACAGTAGAAAGAGAACACATCACGCCGTCTCGCCGTTTCGCCAATAAATATTCTACCCACTATATTATTAGCAACGTCTGCGACCACGTCTGCATGCACAGGAGTGATATAAAAATATATTGCGGACGCATTCACGCGCCCCGTTCTGAAATTGTATATATACCTACTTATCGATAAATAAAGATCACTTATTGTTAATCATTTGACCATTCATCGCTGTTTACTATTCATTGATTATTCACTCTCACTTTCCGCATTCCTAATCGACGTATTTTATTTTAAATACCGAACAATCATAATCATCACGACGTACCAGTAAAGCATCCCGCTAAATGCTTTTTGGAAATAACATTAATGTAACCTTTCACCTGGATATTGATACGAATCTGCATAATTCTTGTCTGGTTGGTTGGATGAGATTGCAAATTGCGATTAACCGGTTATTGTGTGCAATATCCAATTATTAAATAAATAAATATTAACTCTGTTGGAATTGCTTTCCAGTAAGTTAAACGATTGAATGATAGACGTGTTTAAAAATATGTAACGTTTAAAATCAATTAAATATACACCATACATAATATATTATCATCACGCCCATTTCCTTGTGGCAGAAATAACGGAGTGCCAAACTTTCCTACCACGATACACTTTCATTGCCTCATTCACATCCATACATCATCTCTTCTACATCCATGTACCTTTTACATCCACGTACATCAAAGGATGCGGGCTGAAAAACATCTGATGTCCTCGCGGCCGGGCTCCCCCTATATTAGTTGGGTGAATCTCGGGGGATGTTATGAGATAAACCCAGACCTTTTGATAGCTTTTTTTTCAAATGTATTTTCTGCTATATGTGCGATTTTGGAATGTATTTATATACGTACGTACTATGTTGCTATCAATAAACCTATATTTATTTTATTATTATTATTATTATTATTATAAAGGGTCTTTCAAATTGAGCGGTTTTTTTAAATTCTTGGATAAAACACAGATGGCGTCGCGAACTTGCCTGGGGCTTGTGACATTTGAAAAATGTAATGTATGACATTTATAAAAATGGAGTCATATACTCGTATAATACAACAACGCGTTCAAATTGAGAATTATTTTATGTATTGTAATCTCCGGAAACGGTGATGTTAATTGCCCACCAAGATCATGTGATCTGACACCGTTGGACTATTTTCTCTGGGGCTACGTGAAAAGCCAGGTCTATAAGAATGACCCCCAATCAATTCCTGAGCTGAAGGACGAAATTATTCGCGTTATTGGTGAGTTAGAACCGCAATTATGCCAAAATGTCATCGAAAATTTTGACAAAAGAGTGGACATTTGTGGAGTTGCAAAAAGTGGACATTTGGGAATATTGTTTTTTGTGTTTAAATACCATACATTATATTTCAATGACCAATAAAAAGTTTTTGAAATCAAAGAAAATTGTGTGTTTTATTCAAGAATTAAAAAAATAGAATTAAAAAACCCGCTCTATTTGAAAGGCCCTTTACAGCTCCCTCTTTGACGTTTTCTTTTTTCAAAATATTATTTACCATTGTTGATCTTCTACCATACCACATATTCATCTTAGTGTTATTAAAACTAAAAACAGATATTTTCTATGACACGTGTTTCTTTAAGGCACACCTTATCACTATACTTCGTTAGTCCCTTCCTTAACCTCCTTGCCCTAGTTAGTAAAACGATTGTCTTCTAGACACGTGTTTCAGATTCGATTTACAATGGTTTGATTTCACTCAAATTTGCGCAATATATTTGGTTTTGTTATTCTTAATTCGTTCTACATGGTCCAGACATCTTTGAGTGGCCTTCTTTTCAGTATTATTTAACGTATATTTCCGATGATCTTGGATACAAAACAAATAAAATTTTATAAGAAATATGTGATAATATTTTGTTCTCTTGTATTGAATTGTTATTTCAGCGAATAAAGAAAGCTAGTAGTAACTAAGGTTGGGTGAAGAAACTTGGCAACTTCTGTCTGTACCTTTCAAGTTTTTACTTCCGTGGGTATCAAGCGGCCATAAGACGGGAGGAGGTGGGCGGGTCGTGCCACCTATTCGGGTCGGACCCGGGGGGGCGGGCGTGTGTAAGAAAAGCCTTGGCGTGTACAAATGAGCGGGAGAGGAGATAAATGGTCAGGGTTGTGGCTCGCAGGGCTATTGATAGTTAATCAGTGGCCGGGACGGTGACGCAGTAGATACCCTTTGCGTGATACCCGCCTCCTACCCCCTGCTGACACCCTGGCATTTATCATCGATAAAAACAAGACCGTTCGCTTTTTCTTCGCCACCTCACCTCCTCACCCGACGTGCTCTCCTGGTAGTCATCATATCCATTCTTCATCTTGCTCCGGAGCCTGAAGATCGATCGTTCACAGGGAAGCATGGATAAGGATGAGGTTTTTCTGGAAAATATTACTCATGCTCCCTTCGACATTTTAGACGGATTGATTACAACATTTGCTACTATTTCTCTTTCCATATTTCCGTTGTGTAATGTTACTAAATAAATGATAAAAAAATCCCGTTATTTTATCTAATTCATTATACAAAAATGTCATAAAAATAACATGCATACGAGGATCGATAAAAAAATTACGATTTTTTTTCATTTTTTTCATTGCGGTCTGTTTGTTTTTTTTTTATTGAGTCAGCCTTTTCCTCGCGTTGGCGACACTGTTAATCATGTAAATTACAATATTCAGCCATATTGGATGGCCAATTTGTGTTTGACAGTATTTACAATGCATTTTGGCACATTTGTGATTTTTTGCGTTTTAATAATGACTGGAAAATGAATTTTTTGAGGTTTTACGCCGTTTGCGTTAGGCAATCCAAAGAAAATGATCAAAATTGTGGGCAAACTACTCCTAAATTTTGCACCACGATAATTCAACGGCATACTCTTAACTACAACGGCGGTAATTAATACACACCGGGCTTAAGAAAGAGACTGTCGGCCATAATAGGCTAACTTCGACTTTGTAGAGCGTCGTCTCTGTCATTCATACACGTGTTCCGTCGCGATTTGTCAGTCGTTGTCAAGCGTTCAAGGGACAGAGACGACGCTCTACAAAGCCGAAGTTAGGCGATTATGGCCGACAGTCTATTTCTTAAGCCTGATGTGTATTACTTACCGCCGGGTACTGTACTAATTCTTGATTTTTTGTCTAAAACCATCACCATCGTGATGCCGCAGCCACCGTATTCACCAGATATGGCCCCTTGCGACTTTTTTCTGTTCCTGAAGATACATAGAACATTAAAATGACATTTTGCGACCATAGAGGAGATGGGTGAGCTTAAGGCTATCCCAAAAAGTGCGTTCGATAATGTTTTGCCGATTGGAAAAAAACGTTGCCAAGAGTGTATGTAATTATACAGGGACTTCTTTAAAGGGAGAATATTAATATTAATGTTAAAAAAAACACTTTTTCATAAAAAAATAAAATGTCGTTTTTTTATGTAACCTCGTTTATACAAATGCATACATATCATTATGCCGATAACAAACTAACTGTTTTGAAAATGCATCAAGAAAGAAAAACAGCACTTATTTTATATATTGGTGTAAATAACTAATGTATTTATTGACTTAATATAAATATTGCATCCATTTTAAATTTTGTGGTTTTCATACGTGTGAATAAATTCTACAAAATATAAAAATTGAGAAAGTCACAAGCCTATTGCGTTTTACAAAAAAAAAAAAAAACAGTTTGAAAACGCTTTTATAAAGCGAAACACGCGAATAGCTCAAAATTTCTTCTTTACAGAATACATATTTATCATTACGCCGTATATTTTGCAGGGTAGGCAGAAAGAACACATTCGCAGACTTTTCTATCAAAACACACACTTTTTGCCTCCTCAACATTCATTCATCTCGTCTTGCACAATCTTCTATTATGCATACTTCTCACTTGATCTTCTTTCAAAGTGTGGTCTTACGGATGTAGCAACGTTTTCATCAACCTATGTCTTCCACGTACACCTTCTACTTCTGACTTATATACTTTCTCAGTCATTCTTTCCACATGTCTAAACCATCTTGAATCTATTTTCTTCATCTTACTTAAAACGCGTATTTCATTACAGAACAGTTTCACATTTGTTAAAAAAAAAACACTTTTTGAAAAATAATTGTTTGTTTCAATTCCGTAGAACTATATTCTAATGTTCTTAAATATCATACACGTCTTAACGTCCCAGGAAGTTCTAACGATCGTCCTAACTAGGGTTATGTTGTCTGCAAAAAAAATCTGCCTCGGGTCTATTTCCGAGTCTAGTTAGAGGCAGAGTCGGGGAAAAGGGATTTCATCATTATATCATAAAAAAATGAAGTCGGAGTTGAATTTAGAATAGCTTCTCTCGACTCCGACTTTGATCCCGACTTCACAAAAAAAAAAACCGACTCCACAATTCCGACTCCTGACTCCGACTTTACAGTCTTGTTCCCAAAGTTCGAGCCAAGTGAACTGTAAAGATGGCCTGTTATAATGATGTGTGATACTCGGAAGGATTTTACTATATATACGAGTATATATCATATGTACACATGGTGTTGCTGTTAAAGAACCTTTATTTGTTTGTTTGAATTGATCTGAGGAGGTATTTGTGGATTGGTGTGTGCAAGGGTGTGGGCTGAAAAACATCTGGTGTCCCCGTGGCTGGGCTCGCCTTATACCTATTGGTAGGGTGTATCTTGACCGAGGGGATGTTATTAGATGAACCCAGACCTTTTGATAGCTTTTTTTTCAAATGTATTTTCTGCTATATGTGCGATTTTGGAATGTATTTATATATGTACGTACTATGTTGCTATCAATAAACCTATATTTATTTTATTTGTATTATTATTATAAAGGGTTTTTCAAATTGGATAAAACACAGATGGCGTCGTGAACTTGCCTGAGTCTTGTGACATTTTAAAAATGTAATGTATGACATTTATAAAAATGAAGTCATATACGAGTATAATACAACAACGCGTTCAAATTGAGAATTATTTTATGTATTGTAATCTTCGGAAACGGTGATGTTAATTGGCCACCAAGATTATGTGATCTGACACCGTTGGACTATTTTCTCTGGGATTACGTGAAAAGCCAGGTCTATAAGAATAACCTCTGATCAATTCTCGAGGTGGAGGATGAAATTGGGTGTGGGCTGAAAAACATCTGGTGTCCCAGTGGCTGGACTCGCCCTATATTGGTAGGGTGTATCTTGGCCGGCGGCATGTTATTAGATGAGCCCAGACATTTTGATAGCTTCTGTCTTTAATATATTCTCTGCAATTGATGTGTTCTTGAAATATATTTAAATGTATTATGTACATACTATGTTGATATCAATAAACCTATATTTATTTATTTATTTGATGTTTTGATATACAAAGGATTTTTCCATTGCCAGATCAAGAACACATTCCATTCTCAGAAAGATAATCGAATTTTTCACCCAGATACTGACAACAGCTTGGATATGTCAACACTCCAAAAAAGGTTAATAAGAGATATTTAAAAAAAAAATAATAAAAATATAAATAAATATGGGTTTATTGACAGCAACATAGTATGTACAAAATATATTTAAATAACACTTCTAAAACACATAAATTGCAGATAATACATTAAATATAGAAGCTATCAAAAGGTCTGGGCTCATCTAATAACATCCCCTCGGCCAAGCTACACTCCACCAATATAGGGCGAACCCAGCCACGGGGACACCAGATGTTTTTCAGCCCACACCCTTGAACACGTAGAACAAGAATATAAAAAAACACACAGAAAATAAATAGATGACAAAAATTTCTTTGTTGTTTTCTTTCAATAACAATAAAAAGACAGTCCATAAAGCGCCATTAAGAGAGCAAACTCTCTTCGCAAGGGTCTTCTAACTCGGCACTCGAACTCACCATTATTAACAGATTCAAAATATCCCAAAATATATAAGTTGAGAGTAAGGATAGGAAGGTAGTGGCTGCGGCCATTAGATTAAGAACTTCCCCGCATTTGAATAGGTTCAGAAAAAGAAGGTTGTTTAGGATATGTGTCCTAGAGGGAAGAGATGATGATGATTTGTTGGTAAATAAATAAACTCGTTAGACCGCAATGCGGAAAGAGTGTTTTATTTGGTAGACGTAGGTATTTATATGGTTTTAGAATGTGCGCGGGAATGCGCTCGCGATATGCCTACGTCTCGTTTCTGCAAATGCAAAGACGATTAATTGTTGCATGTAGGTATCATTCAAATACGGAACTGGCGAGACAAGCGTGGTGCGTTCTCTCTCTAGTATGGAATGCGGTCCGCTCGGCTATGGGTTGAATGGCCGGCGCGTGAACTCTGGACTTGTTTATTTAGATTTTGTCGAGGAATGCGAAGGTCATTTCATCGGTCATTGACCGTATATATGAATGCCCACAGTGTTCCGAGTGGGCGACCGCCACAGTTGGTAAGAAAGCCGCAGATAACTTACCAAGGGAAGATGAACGAAAAAGAAACATTTGTTTATCTTCCGATATGTGATAGTAACACATTCGCCTTTTGGAGGAGTGTAGTGTTCATATACGAGTATAATCATATATTTTAATGAAACTTCTCAAAAAGGGTTGTCTTTTACTCATTGTATAGGTATATACTACAATAAAACAGAAAACAATATTTTAAAACACTTTTGAAAATACGTGAAACTTGATTCAATTTTCAAACTAATTTCAAGTCGTCAATCATTGAAAATGCACCGCCATAAACAAAATTGAGACATCTGTTGAAAAATGATATAATGATTATATCACTTTTCGCAAACTCATCAAATTGTAAAATGATCGAAAATGCATTGTTAAAAGTGGAACGCCTCCCTTTTGGAAGTGAGGCGAGGTGGGTATATATTAAGTATATATAGTATTCCGTCAGGCCACCTTATTACCCGTTAAATGGCTGAAATTGTAGCGCAAACATTCCGTTTCAATTATGATAATAAACCCTCAGTATAAAAGCGAGATAAATGATATTTCATTCATGAATCATCTCCACGCTTTTCTGTGACCCCAATCCATCCTGCCGCTAGGGATGGGATAGATTTCGAGACGATATTTTGAAAATTTCTTTTGAAATTATTATTTAATTATTTTTATTTAAATAAATCATAGTATAAATAGGCCAAAACCCATACGATGGTTGTCGCCAAAGAGAGAATACGAGAATTGAATTTTGAATACAAGAGAGCTAGAGAGGAATACTTGGATTCTCTCCGAAAGTAATTCGAAATTTGAATCTCGGTGGGTCCGTGATACTGAACGAATATTAAATACCTAGCTTACAATTTTTGAACCGGTGTAAAAGGGGACGATGTATAAATGATATATATATAAACTAATTTTACATTTATGAATATATATTTTCATAAATGTAGAATTTGTTTTACGAGTACTTCCGTGAATATTTCACGGGTTGCAACTAGTAAATAAATATGGTAAATACTGTTTATGCGAGTTGTTACATTTTTAAAATTTCAACGAATATTTATTTTGAATATGTTCAAACTACATGAATATTTTAACAAAATGTCACAAAAGTACTAAAAATACAGTGAAATGTTAAAATACTAAATACGAGTATGTGTGATTTTTTAGTATATTGTATCAACTGTTTATATAATATTCAATGAGGTGCATAGCCGCGTGGTAACGCACTGGACTTCCGTGCGGGAGGTCGTCGGTTCGAACCCCGGGCTGTGCTACTCCCCTCGAACGACACATGCACGTTTTTCCGCCTAGTGTTCGAGACTGTATGTACATATGATTTCGGTCATATCTTCTTCTCCCTGGCTCCATCCCAACTCATTGTCTGCGAAGACTGTTGGGGTCAGCTCTCCTCGTCCTCAGGTTGTATGCTCTTCTGTCCCGGACTACGTCCCCCAGGCCGTGCCTCTGCATCAGGTTATCTTTTTGCACTACCCATGAATTCTTTGGTCTTCCTCTGGTTGTTATTCGAGGAAGATCCATGGAGATTGCCTGGTTCACAGTGTGATCGGGTGCTCTGCGTCCAACGTACCCATACAATCTCAATCGCCTCTCCTCCATCTTACTGTTGATGTCTGTAACACCTAGGTTTCCACGAATGCGTGAGCTTTTTATTTTGTCTCTTAGGGACACACCAGCTAACCATCTTAGCATGCGCATTTCAGCAGTTCCTAATTGCCTAGAGTAAGAATTATACATCGTCCAGCATTCGGAGCCATATAGGAGTGCGGGTCTGACAATCGTTTGGTATACTTTTCCTTTTAACTTTACTGGCATTTTCGGATCACATAGAACTCCCGTCATTGATCCAAACTTCATCCATCCCACACTAATTCTATGTGTTACATCTGCTGCACATCCTCCATCGCTATGGATGAGTGACCCAAGATACTTAAAGGAGTCACAATTTGGTAATGTTTTTCCATCCATTTGCATTACGGGAGTGACAGCATTTGTGTTCTCGAATGGTAGGTACAGATACTCTGTTTTCTTTCTCCTCAGTCTCAATCCATTGCCCTCCAAGATTCTTCTCCACCTTTCCAGACTATTTTGCAGGTCTTCGGTCATATCTAATCTAGAATAGATATGACTTCGGTGATATCTATTCTTAAAAAAAACAATGTTTTAAATATGATTTACGTGTACAAGGGTGTGGACTGAAAAACATCTAGTCTCCTCGCGGCCATGCTCGTCCTCCGACATCAACTTATTATTTATTTATTTAAAATAAAATACAAAATTAGATTTTTTAGCTAAAAATATTAGAAAAACTTTATTTTGTATCCATTAATGGGAAATTCCAAGTAAGGTTTTTGTCTATGTTATGTGGAAAATTTGATTGAAAGTACTTTTATTATAATGTTTTATGAAACCCATTTTTTAAAGGATTCTATTCTAGTTTTGACTTTGGCTTTTAAATTTTTTTATAATTGGTTTGATGGTAATAAATTCGTTTAAATAAAATAATACAATCATTTTAGACTAAATCATTAAAAAATATTGGCAGTGCGAATAAATTCATTGAATGGATTTCTAACAATATCGAGTTCAATATAAGACATGCTCCTGCAGGATCACGCAGGAGCACTTCTTATATTGAACGGTGCTGATATAGAGAGAGTGGATACATTTAAATACCTCGGAAGTATCCTAGTGGAAGACCTCGACCCAGAAACCGGAGTCAAGTGCAGAATTGAATCATCTCGTGCGGCTTTTAATAAAATGAGAAGCGTACTCTGCGATGATAATCTAAACTTGAAACTTCGACAACGGTTAGTCAAATGCTACGTTTGGTCAGTGTTATTGCATGGAGTGGAATCATGGACCCTCAAAGTTGGTAGTATGAACCGACTGGAAGCATTCGAAATGTGGATGCACCGGAAAATGCTACGGATACCATGGACGGATATGGTCAGAAACACGAGGGTTCTTCAAAGAGCCAAAGTTGATAGAGAGTTGCTGACTAATATTAAAATCCGAAAGGTGTCCTACTTGGGTCATGTACTTTGAGGAGCAAGGTACAAATTACTGCACCTGATCATCCAAGGCAGAATAGAAGGCTGAAGAGATGTTGGCAGGAGGCAAATCTTCTGGCTACGCAATATACGTGATTGGACTGGCATAAGGGACGTTGGATATCTTTTTCGGGCTGCCGTGGACAAATATGTCTACTCTCAAGTGATATTCAACCTGACCTGACATGATACTGGGAAGAAGAAGAAGATCGAGTGTAAGAACTATGAGTATTATAAAAAAAAACGAAACTTGTGAAATCCTCTAAAACATTGGTTTCCTAAGAAAGTGGTGTCATTATATAGCGCACGTAACAAAACATTGTCTATGCAAACCATATGGCGTGGTTTTCTGGTTGTGTCGTTATATAGCGCCCGTTACAAAACATTGTCTATGCAAACCAATGGCGTTGATTTCCTAGAGTGCGTTGGTTGTGAGCATGTCAAATAGCAATGCTGCCATTTGCATGACGGCCGTGATAGCGGAGCAAACAGTCGTTTTTCGGGCTGCCGTGGACAAATATGTCTACTCTCAAGTGATATTCAACGTTGAGGGGACCTGAAATGATACTGGGAGGAAGAAGAAGATCGAGTGTAAGAACTATAAAAAAAAAACGAAACTTGTTAATCATAAACTAAAAATAAATATTTAATAAAATATTTAATACGCTGAATAATATCTTAATCGTCAACATCTGTTTTATTACCATCCCTAAGACAGTACACAGTCAAGTTGGTATTCAAATGGCACGGAGTAAAATGGAAAGTTATATGAAGAAATGTAAACATCTCTCTCCCTAGAACCCCCTCACACCTGTTGCGCTCCTAATACATTATGTGTGTTTTAAAATGTTAGGCGGTTGATTTTAGACGAGGAAAAAGGAGATTGGGATTTTTGTAAATAAGGGGCGAGAGAATTTAGAGAGAGAGAGAGAAAGGAGAGAGTTGAGTAAGATTTTCATGTTGAAAACGGATTATGTAAGGGTGGAAATATTGGATTTGAAGCTAAGTATGTGTGATGATATGAATGAATTTATTATGTAAGGAATTTATTTGCTATGTAATCTTATTGTATTTGGAAGCTTTTTTATTGAGTAAGGGAAAATTTAATATTGCTCGGCGTGTTGAATGAATAATGACTAAATTGTATACAAAATTACTTTTCTTTTTCCATATATGATGTTGAGAATACACATGGATTATTGAGATGATTTGGTCATGTACGAGGCGTATCCAGAAAGTAAGTGTACTGAGGCTCTCACGACCGGATGGATTTTATTTTTGACATGTTGGCTACACTTCCGTGTAGCCTGACCCTTCCCCTCCGCAACGAGACCGGTTCGAGGTCAGTACGTTGAGAAATGTCGACGCGACAACATATTTCGTGAAAAATGTCAATCCAATCTCCCGCCAAGTGCGAAATACGCGGCGTCATCCGTTATCTCGTTTAGAAGGGAAAACCTCCGGTTGAGGTTTATAATAAGGTGAAAACTGCATATGGTGATAAAGCTATGAATCGTACAAGTGTGTACAAGTGCTGTCGCGAGTTTAAAAACGGTCGTACGTCTGTGCATGATGATCAGAGGACCGTAAGACCTTCGATTGTGACTGACGAAATTGACGAAATTGTTTTGGGACTGTCAAGGCATAATTTTAATTGAATATATGCCTCAAGGGGAGACCATCAACTCTGCAAGATACTGTGAGACCCTAAAAAAGTTGCGGAGGGCGATTCAGAACAAGAGGAGAGGCATGCTGACAAAAAAAATCTGCCTGCTGCACGTCAACGCCACGAAGGAACTGCTCGCCTCGTTCAAATGGTATGTCCTGAACCATCCCGCGCATTCCCCTGACCTAGCACCTTCAGATTACTATCTCTTTACCTCCTTGAAGCTGCACATTGGTGGAAAAAGGTTTTCAACCGACGAGGAGGTAAAAGAGGAGGTGGAGAAGTGGACGGAGGGGTTGGCGGGAAAATACTTCGAGGAAGGCATCAAAAAGTTGATACCCCGCTTCACCACCTGCATTGAGAGGAATGGCGACTATGTCGAAAAATGGCTTACTTATGTACTACGGTAACCACGTAATTTTTTTGTTTAAATAAAAAAAATTGTAACCTACAAAAATTCAGTACACTTACTTTCTGGACTTACCTAGTAGATACAATGAATAATGAAAGATTTAGAAAAATAATCTATACAAGTAGTTAAGAAGTGACGGGAGACTTTGAAAAACGTAGCGCGACCAAATTAATCAAATTCTGAAAGATGAAAGAGAAATCAACCTTCATGTGAGGAGAGTATGACGAGATGTATGGATGTGGCAGAAACGGAAGATGTTGTTAGTTGACACATTGAGAGAGTAAGGAAATACGATGTCTACATCAAAATAATACTATATTTTTTATGCAATCAATTCCATTGGTTTTTATGAAATTAATTGAATTGAAGTTGTCAAAATATAAAGTTAAAGTATCGCGTCTAGTGGGTATATGTTTGATTAGAACAATACAAATTTACTAGGGGCTCTGCCCATGGCCGCTCCGTGGACCAACCTCGCATAGGTACTGCGCGCCACTTTTTAAATGGTAATAGTGTCTTCAAGTATCTTCCTATCTCTGGCAAACATTCCATCTTTCATTAGACATCTCTTCTAATGTGGCTTGAGTTGTATTGATCTTCAAAGCTTCTATTGTAACCCTGAAAAAAAAAATTCAAACAATGCTGAATAGTTAGGTAAAAATATATAACATTTACAAATTTATTTAAAGCTATCTTATTAACAATATGTATACTTTACAAACACATTTATACTGTATACGATAAAAAAGGAAACAATCCTAACATAGTGTTTTTCTGAAAGATATTTTATGATTAGGTGAGCATTTTTTTAAACTTATATTAGAATATTGTAATGTGAATGCTACTCGTATTAAAATGATTGAAAAAAACTGCAGTAATATAAAAACACGTTCGAAATACGTGTATCATATATCTGTCAAGGATTGTTAATGTTGATTGACTTGGCAGATACTTGCCAGTAAGAAAATATAATTAATAAAACTGTAGACGTTGAATCTTTTCTCATTAAATGGCCCTTCTCGAAATGACTTTTGGATGAACGTCAACAAACAGATAAATTAAAATATTTTGCTACTTTTGGTAGAATAACCTACATATCATGTAAACCATTATATTCGATTACATTAGATATAACCATTACTTTAGTGTTTTTTCTTGTTGGCAATACAAAGTGTACACCACTACTTATTTCGTTTATGGTAATATAATTTAGGATTTCTGATCTGGTACAAAATATTAATTAAGGTTATTCAACAGGGTTTTTTATATCAAATCTGACTTTTTGCATCTATCATAATACGTTCCTTCCTCTGTTCTTTCTTACTTATATTAAAAAAATATCTTCTTGCATTTTATGATCTCCCGATAACTTATTATTTTCCTTAATGTGTCCACATAGCATGTCTTGATCTTTACTTACATATTAAGTTATTTATTTCACACTTTTAGTGCAAATACAATCTAGCAGGCTTATTACTAGGCGGCAATTTCTTCCAACCTACCAGACAAAAGTAAATGAAGCAAGTTAAGTGGTCGCATAAATCATTCAAATGACTATCCATCCCCACGAAATATATTAACACATACGTGAGCATATGCCCACGGACCCCACAAAGACGGACAATCACTCGAACATTCTTTTTCATATAAAGTGAGATATCATCAATCAAAAGGAAAGGAAGGGATGGTGGAGAGGAAAGGAAAAGAAAATCAGGAATGAAACACGTTATTTTACTGATTAGAAATTAAGAGTTTTTTCAGTCGCTTCTTAAAGTATGCTAACTGATTCCAGAGAAGTTACTCCACTCCTCGCGATATTCTGCTTTCTGCAAAACCGTTGAATAATGATTTTTTTCTCTAGTAGGTCCTTCGTTTGGTTGCGATATGAATAATTAATTACCAAAGGCTCTAAAACACTCAACAATTTTTCATCATACTTATGGTGGACTCAATAGTATATTATAACATTGGATGCCAAAAACGTTGCTTTACGTATAACATATTTCATTTTAAGTTGAAACCCATAGAGCGGGTACTAGTGAGTTAAGAAAACTTTTCTTTCTCTTTGCCATTTTCCAAGAGAGGGAGAGAGAGAACGTAGAGAGCTAACTCACCTGTGAGGTCTTTCCTTGATGATGTGAGACTAGCATTGAAATTGAGAAGCAGTATTGTCTATAGTCGAATCCTTACTTTTTTCTTTGTCACTTGTCATTCTGAATGTTTTTATTTTATTATCTATGTACTAAAGGTTATACGTAAGTTATTTTGTAGGAGAAAACATCAATGGGCTTATTATTGTAAGCCATTTAGAAAACATACTCTCTTCACCGGCACTCGAACTCGGAATTCGAATCCACTATTATTGACAGGTTTAAAATATTACAAAATAAATATAAATAAGTAAAAATAAAAATAAGGTACATGGTAACTAATGAAATGTTCACCATCCCTAGAGTTAAAACCTCTTTTGCCCAAAGGCAATATGCTTATTTGGCTTCCATTACATACAATGGCGTGCCGACTTCAATAAAGGTAAAGGTAGGAAAACCATTTAGACAGTCGATCGGAGCGTGGTTGTTATTGCGACAGGATTTTAATTACTTGGGCTTTCAGGATGAATGACGAGTGGAAAAAATTTGTGTGAGCTCGTGAGTGTGGGTTTCTTCTTGTTGTTTTTGTACAAGTATTTGTGTTTCTGTGTATTTTTTGTTTTAATTTTAATTTTTATTCTTATGATTGTGTGCGGTATATTGTGGGATGAATATTGTTGGTCTTTCTGGAGTGATGATGTGTGAGGAGTTGAATTTCGCAAGATGTTTCCAGTTGTAGTTGAGTGTCACTGTTTGTCAGGTTGATGAGAGCGTGCAACGGGGTTTCATGCTAAATATCCTCAGTGAGATACAGGCAAAAGCCTAGTTTACTGGGGATACGACAAATGAAAGGCAACAAACCCAGATCCATTAAAATTGTATGTCCAAATCAAATTACCTGTTGTTTTTTTGCAAATTGTGTATATTTCTTGTCATGTGTAATAATAAATAAATAAAAATAAAAATGGTAGCTGCGGCCATTATGAACTTTCTCGAATCTGCATATATGTTTAGAAAAAATTTATTTGGTAAGAACGCCGTAGAAAATTTACCAAATGAAGACAAACCACAAAGAAACCTTTGTAGATCTTCCATGTGAATTCTCAAAGAAAGGTTGTCTTCAGGTGCTTCCTAAAGCTGCACACGCCATCTATATCTCTAACGTTTATAGGCAGACCATTCCCCGCCACAGGACCAGCAATGGCAAAAGCTCCATCATAATATCCCGCCCTATTGGATCGATTCGGAATAATCAATGAAGACTTTCCGAATTAACATCTCTCAAAAGATTTGAAAGACACAATGGAATCATCTCATTAAGGGACTGGAATACAAAGAGGCAAAACTATTAGGCCTCGGCCACACAGGAAGGAGCCTCGCTTGATGCTTAGAGCTATGTTGCGAGCTAGGCGACATGTCCTAGCGAACCAATGTACAGCATACTATCGCAGTGGCCACAGTGCACGCTTCGCGCCACGTTGTTGACGATTAGTCATCGAGTGAATCTCCTAGCGAACATACGTGTTGGTTATTTTCAAGATGGCGGAAGTTTTAATGACAGCTATGTAAAAAAGGGAGTCTCTGTTTAACCCATCGAGCAAATTATAGAAAAATGGATCTGTAATAAAATCACTTTGGAATAAAGTTGCACAGAAAGTAAATAAAGAAAAGGTAAGTTGTAATGAAATTGGTTAGTTTTGAGAGTGACATCGTGTATTGACTCAACCGCTCCCAACTGTCAAATGAATTTGTGCGTAGCACTTTGGTGTGGCCATGCATGAAGTCACCTAGTATATGAGTCACGTAAAATCTAGCTTAGCACCTAACGAAGCATTTTGGTGTGGCGTCGTCCTTAGAGTTAGTACCAATCGAATGCAAGTATTTTTCAGAGCTTAAATTAAATTTTTCGATCGCACACTAAAAATAATGAAATTAGAAAAAAAAAACATTATTTCGGCAGTGCTAATTTTCGCACCCTTCTTATAATCGTGTGTTAGCCGCTTAATTCTCTAAAATTAACACTAATATGTGACATCTTGTACCTACTCGTACATTACTTACACAGAAAGTTAATGAGTGGATGTGTAGATATATCTCAATACCTTTTTATACTGATTTTATCAAAATACCTCCCTCCTATCCTGGGCCCCTGTGCTCTCCCACCACCTCCAGTCAACCCCACCCTCTCAACGCCCCCTCCAAAGGGAAAATACTTTCCTTAGGTATTTTTTGCCTCGCCCAAGGATATTTTTTCTCTTGTGTTCTTACAGAGAGACGGTCGCGTACAGTCCTAAAAAGAAATGTATCGCAGAAAATATATTTTTTTATATACTTAATAAAATATATATATTTTTTTGAATTTAACATACTCGTATGTATTTATTTTCCAGTAATCTTCATTAATTCTTCTTCTTCTTCCTGGCACTGTCCCAACTCATTGCCTAGGTAGGCTGTTTGGGTCGGCTCTTCTCGTTCTCAGGCTGTATATTCTTCGGTTCTGGGTGTCGCTTTCATCTAGGCCGTTTCTCTGCAGGATTTTGGAGCATTGAGTTATCCAGGAGTTCTTTGGTCTTCCTTTGGACGGCTGTCGCTGCAGCTGTCGCTCTTCCTGCTTACTATTTATGTCAGTGACTCACAGGCTACCACGAATGCGTGAGCTCTTAATTCTATATTTTAGTGATACTCCTGCCGACCACCTAAGCATTCGCATTTCTGCTGTTTCAAATTACCTAGAGTAGGGGCTGTACATAGTCCAGCATTCTGAACCATACATAATTGCGGGTCTAACTAGATCATAGTCTGGTATACCTTTCTTTTCAGTTTTATAGGCATTTTTGGGTTACACAAGACTCCTGTTACCGATCTGAATTTCATCCATCCCACACTTATTCTATGGTCAACATCCGCGGCGCACCCTCCGTCTTTGTGAATGTGAATCTTCATTTATTATCACCTTAAATATTTAATTAGGGACATAGAAAGGCCACCATATTAAAAATAATAAAATTACAATTTATATAGCTCCGTTTAGAGAGTAAACTCTCTTTAACCCTTGGGCGGGCGCATCTAATCTGTGTGATGAGGTACCTAGTGTTTTTGTGCCAATGGGCGAGGTTTACCGACAAAGATGTGAGACTTATAGTAGCTCCCTGACTCCCTACCCCTCACACAAGGGTATCTTTGTTATTTCTCCAGTGCACGGCTGGTCTCCGTGACGGACGTTTTAATCTGCTGGATGAGTTGCGCCCGATTACGTAATTATTTTTGATTTCCGAATTTTCAATTTTTTTCTCAATATTTCTTTTTATATATCTGCAATAGTTCGTATATCTATGTTGTAGCCCCTAATTCAATAATATTGATCGTTATTTACTATATGAATACGAACATGTACGCATGGTATTTGAAAATTGTTGAACCTGATCAGGAATAACTTTCTTATCATATTTTGATTACTCCCTTTTGTTTTTGTGAAGACGTTTTATGATCACAAGTGAATTTGAATTTTACATTCTTAATAATGTTTGAAAAAGTGCTAGCAAATTGTTCTCAAATGTTAAGTTATTGCTTTTATTTTCATCATATGAACACCTAACATACCTTATAAAGATGTGACAGTTAATTCCACATACTTTTTATTGTGCTAAATCTTTTTTACAAACCTATTGTGGGTATTAAATGACTGAACAAAACGTTACTGAATGTTGCATTAGTTGTATTTATAAGCTGCCAACAAAAGACTGAGAATGTTGTAAACTAGTTATCTTCTATTTTAAGAAAAACAATATGAGAAGATTAAAATTTTTGTTATTGAAAAGTGCAAAGAAATGTACAAATGTTATGTTATCATGTTTGAGTGAAGAGTTCCTTTAAGCCTAAGCAGAAATAAAAAATTTAATCTCACAGATGAGTTGCGCCCAAACGTGTTAAGATTTGTATTGCACCCGACCGAGGGTTAAGGGCGCTCTAACTTGGGAGTCGAATCCTCTATTATTGACAGATAAAAATATTGTAAAATAAATGTATGTAAAATATATACAAAGTAAAAATAAGAAAGAAGAAGCAGCGGCTATTTGATCAAGTTATTCCCCACATCTACATATTCTTCGAAAAAACATATTTGGTAAGAAAGCCGTAGGTAACTTACCAAGGTAATTACTGTTTTCACCTTAAATTACCAACTAGGAAAATATGGAATACTATAAACCGCCTCCATCCCGGTCGGTACACAGCCTGGTACTTTAAGTCTTTGAAAATATTAGTAACAATACACTTTGAAATGATCGAGTTAATAAATTTTACATGCAGACTCTTTTCAATAAAAATTTTAACAACAACCGCTCTCTGCTCCATGAAGCTTAATTTAAAACCATTGACTGGAAGAAAATTGAACAATTCATTAGAAAATACATTTAAGTATAGATCAATTAATGCTAATTTCTCTTCTCTGTGACCTATTTTTCATTATTCATTACCACTCTATATATAAGTTCTACCAGAAACATAGGGATGCTATAAAACCCCTCCTTTCTGGTCGGTCTACAGTCCGGCACTGCACGTTCTTCGAAGCCATGGTAATTCTTAAATACAATATTTCTTTTTTTTATCATACATTGAAACATTTCTTATCAATTTATTTTATCAAAAGACTATCTTTATTTTAGAGGAAAACTATTTTAATTTTCAGCGAAGGAAAATCCATATTTTAGTGGAAGACTATCTTAATTTTAGCAGAACATTATCCAAATTTTAAGCGGAGGAATATCCTAATTTTAACGAAAAACTATTGTTATTTTAACGGAAGAGTATTCTAATTTTATCGGAAGACTATATTATACTTTTGAGCAAATTACTATCCTAATTTTAACGAAAGACTATCTTAATTTTAGCGGAAGACTATATCATACTTTTGAGCAAATTATTATCCTAATTTTAACGAAAGACTGTCTTAATTTTAGAGGAAGAATATCTGTATTTAAACGGAAGGTTATCTGAATTTTAATATCTTCTTCCCAGTGTCATGTCAGGTCCCCGCAACGTTGAATATCACCTGAGAGTAGACATCTTTCAGCCCGAAAAAGATCCCCAACGCTCCTTATACCAGTTCAATCACGTATATTGTGGAGCCAGGAGATTTGCCTCCTGCCAACACCTCTTATACCCTCTATTTTGCCTTGGATGATCAGGTGCAGTAATTTGTACTTTGCTCCTCTGAGTACATGACCCAAATAGGACACCTTTCGGATTTTAATATTAGTCAGCAACTCTATCAACTTTGGCTCTTTCAAGAACCCTCGTGATGCTGACCATATCCGTCCAGGGTATCCGTAGCTTTCTCCGGTGCATCCACATTTCAATTGCTTCCAATCGCTTCATACTATCAACTTTAAGTGTCCATGATTCCTTTCCATATAATAACACTGACCAAACGTAGCATTTGACTAACCGTTGTCGAAGTTTCACGTGTAGATTTGAACACCGGAGAGGAACAAATCAAAAGAAGACTATTTATTATTTTAGCGGTAGACTATCCGTATTTTAATTGAAAATGAATCTAATTTAAGTGAAAAAATATCCTTTACTTTAGTAAAATAATGAAAAAAGTTACATAATAATAACTGAGAGAATAAAAATTGAAATAAAAAGTAGAAAATACGAGTTGTGTAGGATTAAGTTCTGTAGAAATATTGTTTTAAATTTTTATAAATTAAGGATATGCGAGAATTTTCTTTTTCTGACCGTGTATAACACAGTGGCGCAACTCTGCTAAGTCCAGGGGGTTTGGGGGAACAGGCAGCAGTGGCGGATAACGGACCAGCCCCCGTCTTCTTTCAGCCCCTACCCTCGGGGACGGGCGGAGGGGGGGTCAGCCATCAAGGCTTCACCTCGCTCCTAAGGCTTCCACCCAGTTCTCCTCTCTCTATATTTTTTTATTATTTATTTTTTGCCCCGTCTTTTGGGGCGCCTTGCAGGCGACACGCCGTCCGCTCCGCGGGGGTTGGGGGCTCCAACAGAACTGTGGGGGGAGGACGAAGATTTGATCGATGGAAATTAGAAAATCCGAAGATGTACTCCAGATTAAAATCTACGCTCTTAACGTAGTTGGCGTTCCTAATCAGCTGTTTAATGATTACTTTGGATTCTGTTCAAATCGCTAAATAAACTTTCAATATTTAGGAAGTAAAAGAAAATAATTTAATTTACAAGACCAAGAAAAGATGGATGGACATAGTAAGATAATTTTTTGATGAAAGATAATTATTAAGGGTGTTCGTGCTTGGATAGAAAGGCATTCACGCATTCGTGGAAGCCTAGGTGTTACAGACATCAAGTTAAAGTTAAAGTTAAAAGGAATAGTATACCAAACGATTGTCAGACCCGCACTCCTCTATGGCTCCGAATGCTGGACGATGTATACCTCTTACTCTAGGCAACTAGAAACTGCTGAAATGCGCATGCTAAGATGGTCAGCTGGTGGGTCCCTAAGAGACAAAATAAAAAGCTCACGCATTCGTGGAAGCCTAGGTGTTACAGACATCAACAGCAAGATGGAGGAGAGGCGATTGATATGGTATGGGCACGTTGGACGCAGAGCACCCTATCACATCGTGAACCAGGCAATCTCCATGGATCTTCCTCGAATAACAACCAGAGGAAGACCAAATAATTCGTGGGTGGTGCAAAAAGATAACCTGATGCAGAGGCACGGCCTGGGGGACGTAGTCCGTGACAGAAGAGCATACAACCTGAGGACGAGGAGAGCTGACCCCAACAGTCTTTGCAGACAGTGAGTTGGGATGAAGCCAGGGAGAAGAAAAATAAATGCTTGGATAGAAAAGCGTAGAAATCTGTCGTTTCTGGCGATCCCAAAAGAAACATGGCGTGATGGTATGCTATTGCAACATTTATATTTGTATTGCGTTATATTTAAAGAATTCGTTATTTTTGGTTCAGGTTCGTTTTCTCTGTTAAAATTTCAATTGGATTGATCTTTGTCTGCATTAAACTGCCAAGAGATATGGGTGTCGTGTACAGCTTCAGGAAGCACTTGATGACATCCCTTTTTGGGAGATTTTATTAAAATTTATACTTATTTATGAATACTACATACATACCATACATACTACACCTAAAGCAGAATGTGTTACTATTAAATATCGGAATATCAATAAATGTTTCTATTTATATGTTGTTTATACAATAGTTAAAGCATTAACGTTGTGGAGGTTTAAAGACATTGTAATTTATTTTTATCAAACACTGTTTATTCCACTTTTTTGTCACCGTGAAAACCAAATTCTTACATATCAGTAATAACGGAAATAAATTGGACAGATTAGAGGCCCTAGAAATTTCTAAGTCAGTACACCGATCCGAACATCTGTTGAACAGTTATTTCCCAAAAATCTCTCCGCTCTTGGCCGAAATTGTCCCATGCCTCCCTCACCCCTCAGCCTCCAACCGTTGATGCGTGTATATCGGTACCGGTTCGAACAGCATTTAGTATTGTTTGCGCTTCACTGAAGATGAGGTGAAAGCCTTGAAACCGGTAGGGTTATACCGTCACAAAAAAGTGGAATAAACAGTGTTTGATAAAAATAAATTACAATGTTTCTATTTAGTTCCTCTTATATTGGTAAGTTTTCTTACGAAATATGTTTTTATCAAATACAAATAATATTACAAATTAGAAGTTCTTAAATAAATGGCCGCAGCCACTACCTTCCGATCCTTAAGCTCAACTTATTTTTTTAGAATATTTTTATCTGCTAACAATGGTGGGGTTCAATCCCGAGTTGGAGCACCTAGAGTATAGTATAGTCTGCTCTCTAAATAGCGTTATATGAATTGTCATTTTATAATTATTATAGAACTCTTACAGTTTCTTTTCAATCTACAGTAGCATTCTACTCAATCAAAACAGTAACGATGCTACTTTACAGCTACTCTTAGCGAGTTTTGCAGCTACTCTTATTGTGTTATGCGTAACACGTTACTAAATATAATTACTGTTATTAAAGCTATGGTCAAAATTAGCACGTTTACAGCTACTTTTAAATCTCAATTAGCGACAAAAATAAGTAACGACACTTCTTTACAGCTACTCATAGAATGAAGTGCGTTACGTATAGTGAATTACTTAAAAATACTGAATTAAATCAGTATTGTTAAACTTATCTTCGAATGGTAGTACTGTTGCAGCTTTTTTTTTAAATATAAATTAGCAATAAAAATTAGTAATGACGCTTTTTTACAGCTATTCTTAGGTGGAAGTACGCTACGTGTAGCGAGTTTCTTCACAGTGTTACTATTCGAAAGTAGATTTAATAACCTACCTCAAATAGTAGCACTATTACTACTACTTTTAAAGCTGAATCAGCAAAACAAATGAATAATGGCGCTTCTTTACAGCTACCCTTACGAAGAAGTGCGCTACATGTAGCGATTTACGTAACAACGCCTGATTGAATCAATGTTGTTTAACCTACTTTCGAATAGTTGCACTTTTACAGCTATTTGTCAAAGTAGCATGTTACTCAAGCAGTTAAGGGAAAACACGCAGTGTTAATTGTTCATAAATTCTTATCAAAATGCACCATAAAAGGGACATGGCGTGATGACATGTATGGATGGTTATTAAAAGAAGATAATAGTATGGTAATCGACGTCCCAGAATGAAAACGTTAATTTGATATAACTTAATTTATTTCTCTTTCAATTCTTTTAATTCCCCTCTCTCTCTCTTTCTCTCACCACATATACAGCAGGTTACTATCCAATACTACCCAAACTGTCACTGACTGCTCGATGGTTATAAATCTTTATTTTTGTAAAACGATATTTATTTTTTTAACCTTTCCTTTCCTGTGCTAAAAAAATCCTCGCGTTCCGGTGCTGTGTATTCGATACACATCAATACACATGTAAAAATGAGCGATTTAAAATCGGAAAAAATAAGAATATTCATAGCTAATCGCTTAAATTAATAAAATTTGAAGTCAAAAGTGATAATAAATAATTGAAATTTAATTGCTGAAAACATGAAAAAAAAATATCGGCCGACGTTCATAAAACGGGTGAAGCGACCACCTCAAATGAAAGCCCGCGAGCTACTAAAGCGAAAGAAGCGAGCGAACTGAGATTATATTTCTTGCGTTCCCGTATACCGAAGTACAGTGAAAGTGAGACGTGAATAGCGTCGCTCCCTCATTCATAGCGGTTTTTAGAATGAATATACCTACGTCACACACATTTGATTGTATTAGTGAATTTATTCCCGATTTTCACAAAATATCTCTGATGTGGCCGATAAGTGCTAATTATTATTAATATTATTTTTTCATTCAATGTGTAAATGTATTACGGAGGAATACCTAAAATCTGAACCCAGTATTTATTGTATTTATAGAAATATTAAAGTTTTTAGAAGAAATGTGTACTAGTTACACATCACAGGACTGGAAGGGTTAAGGAAATTGTTAAGTTTTCTTAGTACTGTTAGTAAGTACCTTTACAGAGTGGGTATTGTGAAGAATACCTGCTGCGAGTGTAGTCTAGATGATGAAACAATATACCATGTATTTTTCGGTTGTCCTTTGCAAGACAGGTTTGATTCACTAAAACCCATATCTTTATCGCGTCCAATGAATGTTGCGTTTCTTCTTTCTTCGTGGCACTTTTCCATTTATAGATTGATTGTTACATTTTTGAAGCTTAATCAGTTAAAACTTTGAATTATCTAGAATTGTCATTTTTTTTTAATTGGTTTTATTAAATTTATTTATTTATTTTATTTATTTATTAATTTTTGTCAAAACAGGCTTAGCCCAATTACTTTGAAAAATACAAGACATATTAAAAAAGAAGAAAAAATACATAGAAAAAAATAAAAATTATAAAAAATAATGTATATGCACACATACGAGTATATACACACAAACATATTTTATTTATTTATTTATTATTACACATGACAAGAAATATACACAATTTGAGAAAAAACAACAGGTAATTTGATTTGGACATATAATTTTAATGGATCTGGGTTTGTTGCCTTTCATTTGTCGTATCCCCAGTAAACTAGGCTTTTGCCTGTATCTCACTGAGGATATTTAGCATGAAAAAATAAATCGATACTTTTTTCCGATTTTTGATTACACAAAAAAACCCCGTTGCACGCCCTCATCAACCTGACAAACAGTGACACTCAACTACAACTGGAAACATCTTGCGAAACTCAACTCCTCACACATTATCACTCCAGAAAGACCAAAAATATTCATCCCACAATATACCGCACACAGTCATAAGAATAAAAATCAAAACAAAAAAAAAAAGAAAAACACGCAGAAACACAAATACAAAAACAACCAAAATTAAAACAACAAGAAAAAACCCACACTCACGAGCTCACATAAATCCTTTCCACTCGTCATTCATCCTGAAAGCCAAAGTACTCAAAATCCTGTCGCAATAACAACCACGCTCCGATCGATTGTCTAAATGGTTTTCCTACCTTTACCTTTATTGAAGTCGGCACGCCATTGTATGTAATGGGAGCCAAATAAGCATATTGCCTTTGGGCAAAAGAGGTTTTAACTCTAGGGATGGTGAACATTTCATTAGTTGCCATGCGTGTCATGTGTCTCTGCTGAGTCTGCATCTTCCCTTCCTCTCGATGGTAGTGCCAGAGAATGGATTTGAGATGTAAATTGGAGATGTATTGATTATGATACACATATATTCAAAGTCACTTAAGTACGTTGATGAGTGCTTTCTAACGCGCTCAATTTAAAAAAAAGTTGGTAAGTTGTGCCGTCAGCAAATGTATCATCTACCTGTCTTACTTTGAATACGTTTATAATATTGGTTTGCAATTGTAGTTTGCGTGTATATGTTATTTATATAGGGTGTCCCAATAAGAGCGCTGGATTTAAATCGCTGGTTTGAGTTCTTGAGTCAGCTGGATCTTGCAGGCAATGCAGATTCAGATATTTTGCTTCTGAAGCCTGTGCTTACGGAAAGGTAGATCGGACTTACTCTCGCAATCCTCCAGGGCTGCCATTAGAGAGTTGCTGTGGTTCTGGTGGCTTTTAAAGACCTCACAGTCCAAGCGAGAATGTGGTGCTGGAGGGTTTCTGTCGGGAATTGTTTGTTCTGGAATAAGTGCTGAAAGAGATCTTGAATGCTTTGTTTTACACTCGTTGAAGCTTCAGATGATCTGTATTTTTTACACTGCCCCAAACGGGTGCAACATATGTCAAGATTATTTTATAAATATATTTCTTCATGTAAAACAGTTTTAGGTTGAATAATGTAAATATATAATACATTTAGTCTACTCTTTTTTCCAATAAAACGCAAGTTTCTACTACAAAAAACATTTTCTAGCTGGAAATTTATTCCTATACGTGGTATGCTTACACTAAAACTTCTATTCACAGCGGCCCGTATTATCTGAATTCAACAAATAAGATTCGAACAGAATTCCAAATGAGAAAATTAATTAGATAAAAGCTTATGTTGAAAACATCTGTAAAAACCGCCATAAGCCCGTGTCCCTCCCTTCCACCCTGACCACCTCCTGGCCCCTCTCCGCCTCTCATGCCCCCCTGCGGTGCTTCGCCCCCTCATCCTTCCCCCCGCCCCCCTCGGCCGTCATAAGCCGCTCCCAAAAGACCAACCCTCCGGACCTCATGCGCTCCCTGTACCTCTCTAGGCCGCACCCTAACCTAAATAACTTTAACGTGGTTGCTAAATATCAAAAAATATATCAAATTAGACGCAAAATGTACCCCCATACCTCCCCTCTAACCGACGTACTAGTTAGATTTCTAATTTGTAATAGTTACCTTAGGAAAATTCAACGGTTTTATAATGCTAACTCTATTCTCATTCCCTTGGTACAGATCTCTCAAGAGTTCAGTACTGGTGGTGCGGCCATATTGAAGAACATGACCAGAATATAATATCGCCTTCGGTTCCATTGATTAAACCTTCCGGTTAAGGAACCTCTGGACTAGACTGGAATCTCGCAGTTCGTCATCATTTTTGTTGGCAATACTACTGTCGAATGTGTTTAAGTATTGTTACTAGACGAACTGTCGAATGTGTTGAAGTATTGTTACTAGACGAACTGTCGAATGTGTTGAAGTATTGTTACTAGACGAACTGTCGAATGTGTTAAAGTATTGTTACTAGACGAACTATCGAATGTGTTGAAGTATTGTTACTAGACGAACTGTCGAATGTGTTTAAGTATTGTTACTAGACGAACTGTCGAATGTGTTAAAGTATTGTTACTAGACGAACTATCGAATGTGTTGAAGTATTGTTACTAGACAAACTCTTAAGCCAGACCCTTTTCATTATTTTTTTTGTACCGTCGGGAATTAAATCCGAAGCCTCAAGGTTGTCAACAATTTGATATTTCAAAGGATTGACTAAAAATTAAATCCATCATCGAAAGAAAACTAACAAATTAAAAGTTGCTGCTGAAATGACGAGCCACTGGATATACCATTAAAATCTATGATAAAATATTGGTTCAATATCTGATCTATTGAAATCTGAGGGGCATAAAAGATGGCTGTGGAATTAAAGACCTCGACAACTGTACAAAAGGCCCCCTTCATCAAAACCCATCCTATAATCTTTTGTTTTTTTTTTATTAAACAAAGTAAATTATTGTACAAACATTTGTCAAGGCTTTACCTATATACAAATTTATAACTTAACTAATCTTAATTATACAATATGTTATAATTTATGAACTTACTTAATCTTATTTTCCTACATATCATTTTATTTTATTAATTCAATCTTAATATATGAGATCTTAGAAATAATTAACACCTACATAATACTTATAACTAGATAACAATTCTTACACTAATTATTTAGCAAAAACAAGTTCACTCGTTCAGGCTACTTGTATTCCATCACATTCACTTTTGATTAAAAACAATATTTTTTCTGATTTGAAATTATCACGTGCGAATATTGTTTGTTACCTTTCTTTTTTCACGAACCACCGGGAAACGAATCTGAGACATATTGCTTTTTTCTTTATCTTTCTTTTCTCTCTTTTCGCTGGTGGTGAATCGGGGATTGTGCGTACGTGTTTGTGCGTTATCTTCTCATTCATTCTTTTAAAACTGCTTAACTATTTCAATGTATTACTGCCTAACTATTTCAATGTTGTCTCAACTATTTCATTTCCCTTTTATCATTTTGTAAGATTTGGACTCCTTTGAGGCTTTTCTTTTTTTCATTCTTGCTGACAGTTAACCTGAGGTGGTCTATGTGGGTTTACTTTTTATTTTGTTTTCTGCCATACGTTTTTGTTTTTTTATTTATTCTTTAATCTAGAAATGCGAGGGTGTGGGATGGAAGCCCCCCGATGCCCTTGCGGTCGGGCTCGCCCTACATTGGTGGGGTGTATCTCGGCCGGGGGAATGTTAGTGGGATGAACCCGAACTTTTTAATGTCTTCTCTCTTGAATGTATTTTTTTTGTCATCTATTTATTTTCTGTGTTTTTTTTATCTTCTTGTTCTACATGTTCAAGGGTGTGGGCTGAAAAACATCTGGTGTCCCCGTGGCTGGGCTCGCCCTATATTGGTGGGGTGTATCTTGGCCGGAGGGATGTTATTAGATGAGCCCAGACCTTTTGATAGCTTCTGTTTATTAATGTATTCTCTTTTTAATGTGTTCTTGAAATGTGTCTAAATGTACATACTATGTTGCTATCAATAAACCCGTATTTATTTATTTATATTCTACATGTAGAAGAGAAAGTAAATCTTGATTTTTATATCAGTAACTAAATGAATAAATATATATTTCACATTTATTTCCATATGGTCAATTTGCGGTTTTCGGCTAACATTTCTTTGATTTTATCGATGTTTTCATCGGTTTGGTATATTGTTTATAGTTAAGGCATTACCATTGTGGAGGTTTAAAGACATTGTAATTTGTTTTATCAAACACTGTTTATTTCACTTTTTTGTCTGACAAAAAAGTGAAAATAAACGTTGTTTGATAAAACAAATTAAAACCCAACACTGTTCCGAACGGATGAATTAATAAAATTATCCCTGAACAAACAAAAAAGTTGACACTAAATCGAAGTGATCCTGTACTCTTGAATGATCTGTAACTAAGCATTCCTATTTACAAGAACACTTGGATAAAGCCTTAAAAATATACTATATGAAAAAAATATTAAAATATTAACATAATTTATATCTATACAATCTGGTGTCAAAAATTAAAATGAAAAAAAATTGTAAAACGATAAAAGTTTTAATCAAATTGACAAGCATTTGAATTTTAAACTGTCAAACCAATTCTTGAAATCCACCTGTTGAGTCGATGTTTTTATTTACAAAACACTTTTTTCTGTTTTCAAGAATTACGAAACTCCCTGAAACTGCGAGAATTTCCTTCACTCGATTTTTCCAACTAATTTAGTAATTTAATTATCAAACAGTTTAAAAGTACTCTTCATCGAATCAAAACTAATTTACAATATTAACTTCTTAAACTACTTGAAAAAGTTAGTTTATTTAAAATAAAATATAATAAAGCAGTATTTAATTAAAATACATAACACAATTCCGTATAATTTAGTATTACACTTTAGTTGTACACAGTACTATATCACGGGCTGATTTCCATGTACCAATCGTATCCAACCAACCAGACAGATGTTAAATAAATCTGAAGTGAAAACCCTTTTTAAAAATCTAGATATCAACTGAAATCGAATCCGTAACTTTTGGGCTGGAAGACAGGTGTCTTCCCAACACACGGAGATCATCAGCACGACAGTTATTTTTTTATACACATGCCACTTCTTTAATAAGATATTTTCGGTATTGATATTTTTTTATATTTTCTAAGTATTTTAGTAGATATATTTTTTACTTGTAGGTAAGTTAAGTTTATTTGTAAGTAAGACAATCTCTGTGGCTTAGTTGGTAAGACGCCTGACTTCCGATCCTGGGGTTGCGGATTTGAGACCTGATAGATTTCAGATTTTTCAATAAAGGATTATAGTTAAGTTTTCCCTAAAAACATTTTAAATGTATTTCTGTTTTATCGGAAGAGATTGCCACTTGGCAATAGCCCTCCAGGTTAAGCTGTTTGTATTAATAATGTAATTTAATACAATAAGTTTTAATTTGAAATTTTAATGCTTATTTATAAACATTAATGAATAACTTTCATGTATTACATATAATAATAAAAATTAAGCGTATTCACATTAAGGCATATGTTTTTCAGGGGCGCGCCTCAGAGGCCGGGGGCGCTGCGATTAATTCCAGGGATGCCGCGGGGTGTTCGATCATTTCAATAATTCAGGCAATCTTGTGTACATCAATAACAAAATTTATCGCGATGGAACTTGTTGACTTTGGATATCAGTAAAGGATTAATGTCCTTTGTTCAAAACTTACCTTTGTGAAACTAGGTTTTCTGCGATAGCTGAAATAAAAACCAAATATCACTCAAACCTCAATGTGAAATAGGAAATAAGGGTGGCAGTGTCTGGTTTGATTTAAATATTTGTGAAACTGTGCGGTAAACAACAGGCTAATCTTGAACACAAATCAGCATTTTTTTAGGGTACTAAAAATGATATCGTGAAACAAATAAGTTTAGAATCACTGCATTAAGAGAATGTTTTAAAATATAGAATTATTCATTGTTTTAAAATTATTTAATAATTATATGTATATTTAAGTTCAATATATGCTATGTATGTATACCACAAAATATTACCAAACTTCTCCAAGCAGACTTACGTAATTGTCCAAGACTTATTTTATAGTGGTAAAGAACTCAGATTTATTTTTAGTGGAATAACGCTTACATAGAACAAATATTGGATTTTTTGAGAATTTTATGGGTAGATATTGAGATATAGAAAACACATGGCCTCATTAGTAGAACAAGATGAAAGTTTCTTTGCTGATTTAAAACCTTCCTACATGTTGATGCAGGGTTACTCAACTCCAGAGGCAAAGTATTGTCCTTAATGTTTTGTTTATATTACGTTATTTATATTAATAAAGGAGAGCACAAAGTAAGTAGCTATTTCTAAATATTGTTGTGATATTCTGGCGAATACTATATACGAGTATATACTTATATTAAAAATATCTAAATTGTTGCAAAACTCGTTTCTAAGTCTTTGCATACGAATTATAGAGGAGTTGATTTTATAATTAATATAGCAATTTTCGGTATAAAAGGGATTGAGCTGTCTTGTGGATCCAGTGGGAATACGAAATGAACACGAAATATTTAAACATTGTGTAATCATAAAAAAATATATATTTATTTAACCGAATTGAATATATTTTTTGTCAAAAATAAATTAGCGACTTATTGTTATATTTTAAATTTAATAATATATTTCGTCACTTTGTATTTTTGCAAGAAATGGCTTAAAATAAAGATATAAAATACTGTAATAACCATTAAATATATTTTATATGCCTCGAGACATTAACTGCGTCGTATATTTTCCTACAAATTTTCTAATACACCTCCTTATTCCGGCTCACAGTTAACAGGGTAACATAAGTGTAAGGAGGTAAGAAACTAACCTTTTTTTTCCACCGATGGGTGGCCGAAAGCCTTTCGAGGGCTCATCCATCTCTTCGGAGAACTAATATTTTATATGTGCCTCCCCAAGCACTGATCCGGCTGGACTTTGGAAACTTTCCTCCCCCCTGCCTTCACTTATTTGCCCTCCCTATTCGGAGCGACTACCCCGAAAGGACCAACGAAGACCTCCTCACACCCTGTTCGCCCCTGATATCTGCCGAGTCTAGATGGGGGATTTGGGCCGAAAGCTTTCTCGTGTACAAGGCGATCAGAATATCTTACTAAAAATGTTTATTTTTACTTTTTTCCCATCTGAAAGTGGATTTCGGAAGAAAAAAAACTTAAATGGACGATAACGGTTGCTGTTGAATTTAGTTTTAATATTATAATACGATTTGTTTCTTAAATGTTACACACCATCATAAAACACTCATTTTGGGGTAGGCAAAAAGAACAGATGATGCACATATCTCTCGTTTTGCCCACATCTATAATTTTCGTCATACACGCTCTCGTATTATCATCATTATCTTCCTTTACTTACTCAACATTTCTCGAACTATCTCCTTCCATTATTGTCTCTGTCTACCTCTTCCTCTCTCTTCATTGATTTCTAGCACATATGTTTGTTTTTCTTCTCTTCTTTTGCAATTTATTCTCTCAACGCGACCAAACCATCTCAAGATACCTTTCTTTTTTGTGCTTTTCAATTGTGCGTATTATATCCGTCTCTTACAAACAGTTATATTTTATCCGAACATTTTTTACTCTACCGATCATTTTTAAAACCAGATATTCTATGCAACACATGACATGTATTTCTAACGCATTTGTGGCGGTCGCAAACTCAGAACACTGTGGGCGTTCATACATACATACGGTCAATGACCGATGAAGTGACCTTTGCATTCCTCGACAAATCTAAATAAACAAGTCCGAAGTTCACACGCCGGCCATTCAACCCATAGACCGGAGCGGACCGCATTCCATACTAGAGCGAGAACGCACCACGCTGTCTCGCCAGTTCCGTAAATAAATTGTCACCTAAATACGACATTAATCGTTTTGCTAATGCAGAAACGAGACGAAGGATATCTTGCTCGCATTCCCGCACACACGCGGAAATAGTATAAATACCTACGTTTACTAATAACTCTTCTTCCGCATTGCGATCCAAAACGTGTTTTATTTATCAACAAATCATCATCATCTCTTCCCTTAAGGACTAGTTCCTAAACATTTATTATACTTTAATTACTCCCTTTCAATGGCCCAGGCTTAGCTTCCATTCCTCAAAATTGACACTTGCACAACAAAGATGTGCCCAAACCATTTTAAGATTTCTTTTTTTAAATCTACTAATAACATCCATATTTAACAAATTAATGTGAATGTTATTTAAAGTTAAGGCAGTAACACTGGAGGTTTAAAGGCATTGTAATTTGTTTAGGGCTGTAACTGATAGGTTTATATCATTATATAAAGTGGAATAAACAGTTTTGGAATAAATAAATTACAAATAAATGTTTGATTCCATAAAACAAATATTGATTTGAAAGTTGAAAGAAAAAATGCACAAGTCTAATTAAAAAAAAGTACAAAGTTTTTGAAAAAAATCAAAAATAACAAATATAAAAATAATTATATATATATTTTTACATTATATTGTCATGAAGTTGATGTACTGTTTATACTTTTAGTAGGCGTGTAGCGATAGGAAACAAAGTCAAAGGGGCATTAAAACATATATACTCGAACCGGACAAGCAAACGCCTAGTTTACTAGGGACACAACAAATGAAAGACAACAAACCCAGATTCATTAAAATTGTGTGTCCAAATTAAATTACCTGTTGTTTTTTCACAAATTATGTATATTTCTTGTCATGTGTAAAATAAATAAATAAATGCGACATTCTGATTTGATGTACGAGGCGTATCCAGAAAGTAAGTGTACTGAGGCTCTCACGACCGGATGGATTTTATTTTCGACATGTTGGCTACACTTCCGTGTAGCCTGACCCTTCCCCTCCGCAACGAGACCGTTTCGAGGTCAGTACGTTGAGAAGTGTCGACGCGACAACACGTGTCATGAAAAATGTCAATCCAATCTCCCGCCAAGTGCGAAATACGCGGCGTCATCCGTTATCTCGTTTGGAAGGGAAAACCTCCGGTTGAGGTTTATAATGAGGTGAAAACTGCATATGGTGATAAAGATATGAATCGTACGAGTGTGTACAAGTGGTGTCGCGAGTTTAAAAACGGTCGTACGTCTGTGCATGATGATCAGAGGAGCGGAAGACGTTCAATTGTGACTGACGAAATTGTTTTGGGACTGTCAAGGCATAATTTTAATTGAATATATGCTTCAAGGGGAGACCATCAACTCTGCAAGATACTGTGAGACCCTAAAAAAATGCGGAGGGCGATTCAGAACAAGAGGAGAGGCATGCTGACAAAGGGAGTCTGCCTGCTGCACGACAATGCCAGACCACACACGGCCAACGCAACGAAGGAACTGCTCGCCTCGTTTAAATGGGATGCCCTGAACCATCCCGCGCATTCCCCTGACCTAGCACCTTCAGATTACTATTTCTTTACCTCCCTGAATCTGCACATGGGTGAAAAAGGTTTTCAACCGACGAGGAGGTAAAGGAGAAGGTGGAGAAGTGGACGGAGGGGTTGGCGGGAAACTACTTCGAGGAAGGCATCAAAAAGTTGATACCCCGCTTCACCACCTGCATTGAGAGGAATGGCGATTATATCGAAAAATAGCTTACATATGTACTACGGTAACCACGTAATTTTTTAGTTTAAATTAAAAAAATTGTAACCTACAAAAAATCAGTACACTTACTTTCTGGACTTACCTAGTATTATAACAAGATTTAAAAACATCGACATATTGCAACCATTCATTATTACACATAAAAATTCTGACAGGTTCAATTCTTAAAAAGTCGTTTAGATTTAAGCATTTCTTTGATATATTCGATAGATGTTTATTTTTCCTCTATTTCACTCTTATAAATTTATCACACCATAGATAAAGATATAAAAATAGGTTAAGCGCAGGCTTAGTTGGTAAGACGCAGGTTTTCCACCCGGATCTTTGGGTTCAATTCATGGTGGCACCACAAAAAATAAAAAATAAAAAGGGGCCCCATTCAGGTTTGAGTTCGTCTGGTAACAATATTCGTATGTGCTAGATTGGAAAGGTAACAGCACTTGTACGTGCGAGTTGAGATATGTTGAGAGATATTGTATCAGTAAAAAAAAATTTAGAAGTCAAATTCAAGACCATTTAACACAAGATTACCTTGTGATTCCAACAACTACATTTTTCACTGTGACGCGTATTTCTTATTTATTTATTTTCTTAAAACAGGCTTAGCCCAATTACTTTGAAAAATACAAAACATATTAAAAATAAATCAAAATTATATAGAATAAAAAAAAAATTATATAAAATAAAAAATAATGTATATGCACACATACGAGTAGATACACACACACAAACATATGATACACATATATTCACAGTCACTTAAGTACGTTGATGAGTGCTTTCTAACGCGCTCAATCTAAGAAGAAAAGTTACTTTTGCTTTTGGTAATGTGATATGAAATATGTCAATATTGTTATACTAACTATAAAATCAACTCCTCTATAATTCGTATGCAAAGACTTGGAAACGAGTTTTGCAACAATTTAGATATTTTTAATATAAGTATATATAGTATTCGCCAGAATATCACAACAATATTTAGAAAAAGCTACTAACTTTGTGCTCTCCTTTATTAATATAAATAACGTAATACAAACCAAATATTAAGGACAATATTTTGCCTCTGGAGTTGAGTAACCCTGCGAAGCTTTTAATTCTGCAAAGCAACTTGCATCTCGTTCCACTAATGAGGCCATGTGTTTTCTATATCTCAATATATATCCATAAAATTCCCACAAAATTCTCAAAGATTATTAAATAATTTTAAAACGTTGACTAAAATGTATCCTACTGCTTTTTGTATCTTCATGTTAGTTTAAGATAAAGTTGTATTATTTGTCAATTATTTTAAGTACTTGTATAACCTGTCACATGTTCATTTGTATATAAAGACACTGTTGTGTCGTTAATTAAATAAATAAATAAATATCCGAAGCAGTCTCGTTCAAAAGAGTTAAGGCCCTTCCAACAGGCATAGTGGCTGGAAGACCCGTTTTTGCGTATGTTATGTTATTGAGAACAGTTCTTGCCGGCGCAGTCTAGTGTAATTGTTAGGAACATTTAACGCTAATCTTTGTAGTAATACTGGACAGCTTACAACTCCTCGAACGAGTTTGACAACGTATACCAGGAAATTTATGCCTGCTACTCCAAGGTTCTTCGATAAAACTTTAAGATAGTTTAGACAAGTGTAGAGAATGAATGACGAAATAATGACTAAGCGATACAATTGTAAAGTGTGCGTGGAAGATGTAAACTGAGGTAAACGTGGCTGGATCAATCGGACGAGACTTTTAGAAAAGGTGAAGTGAAAAGTGTCAATAATTGAAGATTGGGAATATGGAGGAGACGAAAGTTTTATGTATTAACCAGGGCTGTGGAGTCGGAGTTGGAGTTGGAGTCGGAGTCGCGGAGTCGCGGTGTTTGGGCCGGAGTCGGAGTCGGAGTCGGAGTAGGAGTCGTAAAAAACGTGCGACTCCGACTAATTTTTCGTTAAAATTTTAAATACATTTTTTTTTAAATTATTATAATGAATGTGTATTGTGCACGAATATTAAACTTGCAGGCGCAAGTCGCGCCGATATGGTGAATCACCGAGATCAATTTAATGCATAAAGTCTACGAAAATGTGTTTGTCTCCTTCTTTCTCACGTCGAAAGATAATTCTGTTGGCTGGGATCTATGTTAACCCCATGGTTCGATCCATATTGACGGAAGAACAAATAAATAGAGCGAAAAACGCTCTGTTTGAATTAACCGTTCGTATGAAAGGCCTTCGACTAGAAAAAGAGACGACAGCAGGCAGCGTACACGAAGTATCATCATCTTCATCCGACACCGCTGAATCTGAAGACGATTTTGAAAAATATCTCAATGAACAAGATAAACTAAAACGTCCTCGTTTGAATCACAGTCCCAATATAGATGAAGGAGACTCTATTTCAAAATTTAAAATTGAATTTTATGATGCATTGAAAATAATGGAAAAAATTGACCGAACTTATAAGTTAAATGTTGAAATGGCAATACAGCGGTATCTAGAAATCGTAAAAGATTCAGCATTGATCGTTACAGCATTACCCCCAACCCAAGTATCCGTAGAGCGGTTATTTTCCGCTCTTAAAATTCTCAATTCTGATTTGAGAGCCTCTACGAATACAGATTTAATAGAAGCAATGTTGTTTTTAAGAATAAATTCTAATAAATAATTATTAAAGTTTGATCTTGTTTTATTTTTATCCCTATAACATGAAAAAAATGGCTATATGCAAAGGTAGGAAAAAACCTGCTAGAATTGAGTTTTTTTGAGTCGGAGTTGTAGAGTCGGAGTTGTGGAGTCGGAGTCGTGGAGTCGGAGCTGTGGAGTCGGAGTCGTATTGTTGGTAAATGTAGGAATCGGAGTCGGAGTCGTGTTTTTTTTTAAGCGACTCCACAGCCCTGGTATTAATAACCCTTACCACTCCATTATTTTTTGATATTGTTTGTCAGCCAACTATAATTTAAATAATGTCAAAATATTAATTTATTGATAGGTAGTTACAAAAAAATCGTTAAAAATTCATTTTTAATGATTTATTCTTCAAATAAAAAACAATTTACAAAAAACATTATGGACTACTTATAGTTTTACATAGTATGGTACTTTTTAAAACAATCTCCAGGATGGAGACCAGGTTTTCTGGAACAGGTCTCACAAAACCACACTGTTTCCTTTCGACTTTCGACATTTGTTGTACTATCATCATTATTTTCTGTACTGTTAACACTATCATCATCAGGATCTTCAAAATCACTGGCAACAGACTCGTACTCGCTGTCACTTTCATAAGGTTCATCTTCCGAAAACACTTGGTATTTAGATGACGTATCACGCGAAGTTCCCGCCATTTTAGGTTATGTGAATTTGCAAGGATTATTTTATAGTAAAATAAAAACGGAAAACAGTCAAAATCTTATTAAAACGTGAAATTAAATGTTTTTTAAACGAATAATCACAAGAAACAACGACACGTGTCAAGTTTTGCGCGCAAAAATACACCGCGCGCGCAAGTCTTATCTTGTCGGCCGCCAGCCGACAACTGAGTTGTAGCGTACATATAGCGATGTCGGCTGGCATTCGACAAATGAGTGGTAAGGGTTAATGTGGTGGAATTGAAATATGTGTGATTAGATAAAAAAAAAAGTTTGAAGATTTGTTCTCTCCTATCTACCATGCATCGAACACGATGTGATGATATGTATGTTTGTATAGAATTTCTATATTTGGTTTAAATAAATTATGTAGCCGAAAATAGAAATAACTTCAAGTAAAAAATATATAACCATCGAATATTTCAAAATCACCCTGTATTACAGACAGGCTTGCAAGAGACCCTAACGGAGACTTTGAGCAAAAAATCTTCACATAACCGTCGGGCCAACGGGGGTAGGGGGCTCTAGGGTGGGGTAAGGCGGCTAGGGGTAGTTCACCCCCGGGTGGCGGGAGGGAGGAGGCCCCTCGGAGATATAACAAGCGGGAGATGGGCGCGAGTCCTTTTTGTGAGGTTATTGTAACTGTTCTGAGGAGACGCGCCTTAGTGTTGTCGCTATCAAGATGCTTTGGGATTATCATTAAGAATTATCCAAGAATTCTTTTAAGAAAATAGAGGAAAGTCGTTCTTCTTTGAACTTCTTTACTGTTGATACGTAGTATTGACTCTCGAAAGTGGATGAAATTTATCTTATGTGAATTGCTTAAAACAAGTATAATGTTAAGACGTCAGTAATGACGAAAGTAAGAAAATAATTTAATATGATGTTGTGTTTAACTTGGTTATGGAAAAAAATATAGAAGAAGTTGCCGATCTTAACCTGGGATACAAGATGGGTGACGATATGCTAAATATCATATGCTATGCTGACGATGCCACCATCATAGCCGAATCAGAGGATGACCTGCAACAAATGCTACGTCGATTCCACACTGCTTCCAAAAAATACAACATGACTGTCTCCATCAGCAAGACTAAATGCATGACTCTAGCCGGAGAGCAAGTTGGATGCAGTGTGGCGATCGACGACACACCAATTGAACAAGTAACAAAATTTAAATAATTGGGTGCTAGCATAATGTACAATTATGACCTCTATGGCGAATTACTTGAACAATCACAAAAGGCCGCAGCTATTTCCGGATGTTTAAAGAACACTATTTGGAAAAACAAGTATATGAACATCCAAAGCAAGGTGAGGATATATAAGACCTGTGTCCGCCCCATAATGATATACAGCTTAGAGTCCAGAGCCGACACTGTCAGAACCAAAAATCTCCTTCGAACCAACGAAATGAAGGTACTTAGGAGTATCGCTTGTAAAACCCTTCGTGATAGAGTAAGAAACACAGAAATCCGAAGGACGTGCGAAGTTGAAGATATTGTCAGATGGGGACGACAGAGAAGAAGGTTCTGGAACGAACACGTATCCAGAATGGCGGAACCAAGAGCCGTAAGAATGGCCAGGGGCAGTATCCCCCAAGCAAGCAGACCTCCAGGACGACCTCCCAAAAGATGGAAAGACAGCTGGCAGTCGACGTCACAAGAGGGAAACGATGACGCAGGACCATAACAGGCCAACAGGCCTAAAAGAAGAGGAAGAAGAAGAGAAAAAAAACCTTTTTAACGTACATTTAGCCACCATCCATCTAAACTCTGAAACACTTTAAACCAAATATTTAATATTATGTAACTGAAAAATGATACATACTCCTGAATTACAGCAAATCGCTCAACACTTTCCGCTTCGGCATTTTCATCGAGTAATTATTTTGACACCCTTATAGATCATCACGCCTTATACCTTTCGCTTCCTCAGTCTTAACATGTTTTCATACAACTCCTTTGGTTTGACACTTAACACCCGGTTGGTTGAAAGAAATTGCTGTAAAACAATAAGCCCGCTACATGAACCGTGTTAAAACATTCCTGTCCTGTGATGTGTAACTAGTACACATTGCTTCAAAAAACGTTAATATCTCTATAAATATAATAAATACTGGTTTCAGATTTTCGTTATTCCTCCGTAATACATTTACGCATTGAATGAAAAAAATTATATTAATAATATAATTAGCACTTATCGGCCACATCAGAGATACTTTGTGAAAATCGGAAATAAATTAATCAATACAATCAAACGTGTGCCAGTGTGTGACGTAGGTATATTCATTCTAAAAACCGCTATGGGTGAGGAAACGACGCTATTCACGCCTCAATCTCACTGTACTTCGGTATATGGGAACGCAAGAAATAGAATCTGAATTTGCAGTTGTGTTTCTTCCTTCGAGGTATAACATAACATACACGGTGTTAGTCCGTCTCAGGTCTCAGTCGCTCTAGCGCATTCATCTGAGGTGGTTTTTGTGCCTGTTTCGTGAACGTCAGCCGATATTTTTTTTATGTTTTCAGCAATTAAATTTAAATTATTATTGGCTATGAATATTTTTATTTTCCCGATTTTAAATCGCTCATTTTTACATGTGCATTAAATATAGATCACCGGAACGGGCGGATTTTTTAGCACAGGAATTGAAAGGTTAACTATGTAAAAAAAATCATGAAAAATAATATTCAAATAAATTTTCTTTTTTTAAATACGCAATTACACAATCATTCTATCCTCGGCCTACCTCTTCTACCATCGTTTACTCACGTTCAAGCAGTGAATTATTTTTTCTCTCTTTCATACCTTATTCTTTTAGCCCTAACCATCAAATGGTTGGAAATTTTGAACGGATGGGGACGAAAGACTGACTAAGTAAATTGAAAATTTAAGTATGAGGGGAAATTGTGGTACAAGACTTTGTAAAAAGTTTGGTAGTGAATGCTGTAGTAAGGCGTACACTGAGAAGAATGTGTGAGATTACAATGTATGATGGAATTCGGAATTAAGTGATTAAAAAAAAGTGTGGTTGTATCAAATGAAATACATTTTTAATGAACGAAAGGTAAGAAGTAAGGAAAACAGAAGAAAGTTTTTGAGATATGTATAAATTAGGAAATGGCGAAGGCGGTATGTTATGATATGGAATTTTGGTGTTCTGTTTTCTTTGCCTACCCCAATAGGGAAATAGCCTGATGATGTATACGTATGTACCTCAAAGTTCTCTTCTACATCATGTTTATTATTCGACTTCCGTGGCCTAATTGTTAAGACACCTGTCTTCCAACCTGTTCGATTCCCGTTGGTACCCTGATTCTCTAAAAAGGGTTCGAGTCACTTGGCTTGTTCTTCGCTCTACCCCTATCAATGTGCCACCCAGAGCTGACGCCAGACTATTTTACGCCCTAAGGAAGGCGTGCTACTTGCATCCCCTAAAAATGTATATTTCGAGTATTAGGAGCAGATATTTTATAATAAGAGGCTAAGGAGTGGTGTGAACCAGGCACTTTGGCTCCGAAGCGAGTTCGTGTCCAGAAATCGGCCAAGAAGGTGTTAGCGTCAGTTTTTTGGGATGCAAAAGGAATTTTATTGATAGATTATTGTGACCTTTTGGACCAGTTGGATGAAAAAAATTGTGAAAAAAGACCCGGTTTGCAGAAGAAAAAAATCATTTTTCATCAAGACAATGCACCTGCTCACACAGCTCAAAAAACCATCGCGAAAATCAGTGAATTGGGGTACGAATTGTTGCAGCATCCACCCTATTCGCCAGATTTAGCTCCCTCTGACTTCTGGCTGTTCTCACACCTCAAAAAATTCCTTCGTGGAAAGCATTTTTCATCAAACGAAGAGGTTATAGCCGTCGTAGAGGAGTATTTTGCAGGCCTTCCAGAAAGTCACTTCCGTGATGGGACAACAAAGTTGAAAGATCGTTGGACCAAGTGTATTGATCTTATGGGAGACTATACTGAGCAATAAAAGTGATTTCCCCCCAAAAAAAATGTATTTTCATTTCCGCTTTCAAAACTTTTTGACTAACCTAGTAGATGAAATAAAAACGATATAACTTGATATAGCAATAATAAGTACATACATGTCATTACCAATTTTTCCCGCCGAAGTAGGCAGAGAGGACAGAGTGCCAGACTTTACACGTTTTTAAATTTATGAAATTTATCACTCTTTTTCAGGAATGTTGTGTTAATACTTATTTATTTATTATTATGTTAAAATTTATTCATTATTTCTACAATAGGATATAAAAAGCACTCCCCTGCTTAGTTAATAAAAATGTTGTTAACCTTTCCTTCCCTGTGTTGGGTATCTTCTACACGTTGCTTCTAATAACCATCAATATCTCTATAAATATTATAAATACAAGGTTAAGATTTTAGGTATTCCTCCATAATATATTTACGCATTGATTTAAAAAATAATATTAATAATAATCAGAATTTATCGACTACATCGAGGTATTTTGTAAAGATCGAAAACAAATTCGCATTTAAACGCTGCGAGTGCCTCGTTTTGACGATAGGTGAATAGTATGCGGGAAGCGCGACACTACATTCGCATCTCACTCTTGCATACTAGACTGAATTGCGAGGAGCTGAATTGTCTCAACGCCGCAAGCATAAGCGTAAGCGCCGGGGTATGCGACTGACATTCCGCACCGCTAGTAGCTTCTAAGCTTGCAAATAGGTTAGACGTACGCCCGTTCCGTGAGCGGTGCCAGATGGTTTTTTAATGTTTTCAGCAAATTAATCTCAATTATTATAATTTTTAACTTCAATTATAATTAATTAAGGGGATTATCTATGAATGTTCTTATTTTTCCGATTTAAAATCGCTAATTTTTTATTGCGTACTCACTACCCAACACCGGAGCACGCGTATTATTTTTATCACCGTAAGGGAAGGGTTAATAAAATAGTTAATAAAAATGCCTGACTAGTCCACCTACAGTATTAGCTGGGACGACCAAGGTCTGAGTGAATGTGATGGAATACAAGTAGCCTGAACGAGTGGACATGTTCTTGCTGAATAATTAGTTGTAAGAATTGTTTTCTAGTTATAAGTAGTATGTAGGTATTAACTTTTTCTAAGAATTCATATATTAAGATTATAAAAAATAAAAATAAAATGACATGTAGGAAAATAAGATTAAGTAAGTTCATAAATTATAATATATAAATAAGATTAGTTAAGTAATAAATGAGCTACATATATAGGTATAGACTTGAAAAATATATGTACAATACATTACTTTGTTTAATAAAAAAAAAGTTAATAAAATTAAAAAGACAATTTATATAGCGCCGTTTAGAGAGCTGACTCTCCTCAAGGGTGCTCTTAATATTAAAGAAACATGAAAAAAGCAGTCATAAAATAATATAAATTGCACTTATATAATACACATTACACTATGAATTCACATCCACGTTTCGTTTCCATACATCAAAGGTGGTACTAAAATACTGTAGTGAACTATCTATATTATCATCTTAGCAGATTTTTATGCTGTCCAGTTCGAGTGTATGTGTTTAAGTGCCTCATTTACTTGATTTCCTATCTCCACATTTATATATCCCCTATTTATTTAGTTATTTCACATAAAATAAATAATCTTGTGCAGGTATATTTTTAATTTCCTCTGACCAAAATTTCACGTAAATGTTAAAAAAAAATTCCAAAAAAAAATCAACGACAATATCTGCGTCATGCTCTATATAAACGGCGCGGAATTTAATTAATTTCCGTTGAAATTTGAAATAATTTAACTGTTAAAATTTTCTTTATATTTATTTCTCTAAAAACCATCTCTCCAAAGGTGGGAGTTGAGCATCCAGGAGGAGGGTCGTTACGGATCGAGGGGGAGGGAGAGGAATTGGGACCACCAGGGGTGCAGATATCCCCCGACTTTGGGAGGCAGTGGGCGAGATGGGATTCGGGATGAGGCCCTGCCGAAATGATATTCGGGAATGCTTTTGAAAATGGCGCAAACCCAAAAGTTTCATCCGAAAATATCAACGCCCGTGGAAGTTGTGGGAGTAATAGACGGCCCCGGCATGGGGCGCCCATCCTTCGGGAGAGCCTGTCCCTGCAGTAGCATTAAACGATTATAAACAATTTCAGACTATTAACTAATTATTTATTTAAAAAAAACTTTAATTCATGTTGTTATACTAAAAGGTTTAGGGGCATCCCTTGTGTATAGGTGACGTCCGCCTTCACCCCTTGCCAGAGATGACCCCTACCGCGAATCTTAAAGCCTGCCTAGAGATCTAGATGTCAACTTGGCAACAAAGATGGCCGTCATTCGTCATCCAATGTGGGTGTACATCTAAGCTATAAGAATTTTTATTTCTCATTGGCCATGGGAGCTTCAATAGCAAACATTTTAGTATCAATCTTGTCCTTTCGCCTGCTGTGATTTTTGCGGTCATCTGCATACATTTTGCGATACTGCGATGATAAACGTGTCAGTAATTGCTATGGTTGCTGAAAGTGAAGAGGAACTACAAGAGGCGTTAACAACTATGGAAAGCATTCTTCAAAATAACTACAGTATGAAGATGAATAAAGACAAAACAAAGCTGCTGACTGTAGGCCGAGCGAAACACCAGATGAGAATAGTGATGTCGGGTAAACCACTAAAGAACACCGAGGAGTTTGTCTACCTCGGGAGCAAAATAACATGGGACGGTCGGTCCGAGAGCGAGGTCGACAGCCGTATGCATCAGGCTAGACTTGCATTTAATAAAAGGTCGAAAATAATAGAATCAAATAATATAGACCTAAAACTGAGAATACTCCTCATCAAGACCTATGTATGGAGTATCTTGATGTACGGCTTTTGAGATGTGGTCCTATAGAAGACTATTAGGAATTTCCTGGAGAGACCGCATCACAAATGAAGAGGTTCTCCAACGAATCGAAGGAGGAAGGCACCTGCTCAGGATCCTGTCCGAAAGGCGTGCAAGATGGATCGGTCATATAATACGACAAGAGGGCCTCTTGCATGCCATAATGGAGGGTATGACTGAGGGGACAAGCTCTAGGGGACGCCCACGCCGAGAGTACCTGGAGGACCTGTTGGTGGACGTGCGCTGCTCAACATATACAGATTTAAAAAGAGCCGCACAGGACAGGGAGGAATGGAGGAGAAGAGTTGAAATTGCTGCAAACCAGTCTTCGGACTGCAACCACGGAGAGGAGAATTTTCGAAGTGCTTCCATTCAGCCTTGCATCAATTCATCTTGAGACCGTTTGGCTACGTCAATCTAGTGGTGTCAAAAGACAGTTTTGTTGCATTTGAAGTTTCCTGTGAAAGTACCGACAATTTTCTGGACTTCAGCTCTTAAGCCGGTTTTTTTAGTACATTTACTGGACCCAAGTACACAACTTACGCCCCCTCCACATTTATACATCTCGTCATACAGATTATTCTATTATTCATACTACTCAATTGACTTTCCTTCAAAATCTGGTCCACTTGATCCAATCACGTTTTTTCGGTCTACCTCTTCCACGTACACCTTGCACTTCTGTCTTGTATAATCAATAAGTCATTTTTGTCATTCATTCTCTGAATGTGTCCAAACCATCTTAAACCACTTTTATTCATCGACAAAACATATTTTTTCCAACAATATTTGCTTAGTGCATTTATTCATCTTTTCACGCAGAATCTTCTATTATTATAACTACTCCATTGACTTTCTTTCAAAAATCTGGTCCACTTAATCCAACCGTGTTTTCCTCGGTCTACCTTTTCCACGAACACCTTGCACTTGTGTCTTGTATACTCGATTAGTTTTTTTTATCATTCATTTTTTTAACACGTCCAAACCATCTTAAAGCGCTTTAATTCATCTTAGTCAAAACAAATTTTTTCCAACCGTTCATTTCTTCTTTGTCACTAAGTGACGTTGCTCCCATAATAAAAATCAGCCTCTATTATTCCAACAACTTCCAACCACCCTAATAATCATAAATTCGCCTCTTTTAACTGTATGCTTTATACTACCATAATCAAAAAGTTTTAGGACTTAATTAATAACATCGAAAATACAAGTGTATTCATCAAAATCGATATGGTCCCCTTCAAAGTACTCCCCATCGACTGCAACGCACTTACGCCAGCGCTTGATCCAATCCTCGAAACACCGCTGGTACTCAATTTTCGGTATGTCCATCAGAGCCGTCTTCGATTTTTTCATGACATCCTCTCGGGTGCTGTGACGCGTTCCGTGAAACGGTTTTTTAAGTCGGTTGCATAGAAAAAAGTCGCAGGGAGCCAGATCAGGTAAATTCGAAGGCTGCTGGATAGTATTCGTGTTGTTTTTGGTCAAAAACTCATGGAAATCATGTCTTTCGCGATTTCAACGCGGTCCTGTTTTTGCATGAAATTGAGGTCTTTCGGCACCAGTTTTACAACGACACGTCTGAGGCCCAAATCACTAACCAAAATGTCTTGAGCGGATCCATAAGCGATTTTCAAGTCCTCTGCCAGCTCTCTGATGGTCAATTTGCGGTTTTCGGCCAACATTTCTTTGATTTTATCGATGTTTTCATCGGTTTTCGACTGCCACTGCGTTCGTCATCCTCGACCGACTCACGACCACTTCTAAAGCGTTCGTGTCACCGAAAATCACTTCTCCAATATTTACAAGGTCTGCGGACCGTTAAATCTGTTTTTCACACAAAATTTCATGCAAACTCGTTGATGCACAGTTGATGTCATTTTCAAACTTGTAAAAAATCTAAAACATGCACAAAGGTAGATGTACTCAGTACAGCGTAACTTTTACAAATGTCAAGCTATGATGCTGAAATTTGGATGGAAGTGTCAATGATAGATGTGGTAACCGAACAAAAAGAATTCCAATCGGGTGACTGACAGCGCCACACGGTGGCCGGTCTTTAAACTTTTTGATCAAGGTAGTAGATTGCTCAGTGTCCCTTTAACCGAAAACAAATTTAAAAAATAATTAAAGATCATAAAAAATAGCTACAAATAATCGCTACTTGGAAAGCCTAATATTGATTCACTTTTAAAAACAGAACAAAAAATAAATTAATTAAATATATATTTAACGACACCTATATACTCGTAAATGATGCAAACGTGATTGGCATCAGGGGCTGGAGGAGTGCATCCCAGGATAGGGGGGAATGGCAACGACTGCTGGAGGAGGCCGGGGCCCACAATGGGCTGTAGTGCCATTGATGATGATGATATACTCGTAAGCATACCTATAAATATAACAAAGTTATATGTATAGTATAAAAAAAACACTGACGAAATAACAAAAAAAATTCCATGTCACATAACATAAAGTCAGCCTTTAACACTAATTTCAATCTCCAGAAACTCGTATTTAGCGGGAAAGGTAAAAATGAAATACAGTGAAACCCCGTTATTACGTGCCCGGAATTCACGTTTTCTCGCTATTTGCGTTCAATTTTTACAATCCCGTTTTATTTTAGTACATTTAGTACCCGCTTTTACGTTTTTATTTTCCACAATTTAAGTTTGAAATATTTAAAATGCAAATCAATTTATAAACATATTTAATTAAATGCGCGACGATTTAAAATATTTGAAATGAATATTAGAAAGCAGAAATATGTTGTTTCCATTTATAGACACGTGTGCGCCTGCAGCTGCAGCGCACATGGTCAAGGTTACACGAGTCGTGTAATACGATGCGATTGGTGGGAAATTTAACGAATCAGAGGCAGGCAGACTGTATAGGCAGGTCAATCTGTGTTTGTGTTTTAAACGTGTCGGTCGTGTACATACAATTTCAATTGTCGTGTATTTCATGTGTCAATTTACATTTTTTTCATTTGTTTTAATTTTTCGTTGAATCCTTTCAAATAATGTCTCGGTAAAGAAAAACATTATCGATTCAAGAGAAAAGGAAAATTCTCAAAAAAGTTAATAAACACGTTGGTTCACGTGTTTCGCTCGCACGTGATTTGGAGATACCCATTACAACTTTGGCTACGATTATAAAAAATCGCAAATGGATTGAAAAAAGTTTTCCGATTTGCGTGATTATCTAAATAAAAAATAATTTTCTTTTTTTTTTCTAACCCCGAATCTACGTTTTCCCTCCAATTACGTTTTTTATCAGTCCCTTCAGAAACGTAAAAAGGGGGTTTCACTGTACTTAGTAATAATGGTGCGTATAAACTTTTATGTGCTGACTATGATAATTTCTATATAAGTAAGACCATTTTAAAACACTGCTATACAAAATCATTCACTCAGTGATTGATGCATCTCACTTACTCGCGAGCATTTCATTTCGTATTATTCCACTAGATCCACAAGACAGCTCAATCCCTTTTATACCGAAGATTGCTATACTAATTATAAAATCAACTCCTCTATAATTCGTATGCAAAGACTTGGAAACGAGTTTTGCAACAATTTAGATATTTTTAATATAAGTATATATATATAGTATTCGCCAGAATATCACAACAATATTTAGAAATAGCTACTAACTTTGTGCTCTCCTTTATTAATATAAATAACGTAATATAAACCAAACATTAAGGACAATACTTTGCCTCTGGAGTTGAGTAACCCTGCATCAACATGTATGAAGCTTTTAATTCTGCAAAGCAACTTGCATCTCGTTCTACTAATGAGGCCATGCGTTTTCTATATCTCAATATCTATCCATAAAATTCCCACAAAATTCTTAAAGATTATTAAATAATTTTAAAACGATGACTGTAATTTATTATTACTACTGCTTTTTGTATCTTCATGTTAGTTTAAGATAAAGTTTTGTATTATTTGTCAATAATTTTAAGTACATGTATAACCTGTCACATGTTCATTTGTATATAAACACACTGTTGTGTCGTTAATTAAATAAATACATTTTAAAACAAACTTAGAAACACAAATCCCCAATTTATTCTGAAATAACTAATCATTGTCACCGTGAAAATCACACATTTTCTATCGATGATGCCAAATGGTTACATATCAGTAGTAAAGGAAATAAATTGGACAGATTAAAGGTCCTAGAAATATCCAAGTGATGAGCAGTGGGACGAACATCTGGCAAACACATACGAGTATATTCTCAAGATTTCGCCACTGCTTGCTAAAGTTGTCTCGTTCCTCCCTCCACCCACAATCCCCAACTCGATTTTTTACCGTTAGAAGTGTGTATGTCGGTACCAGTTCGAACGTAATTCTGGCTTGTTTGTACTTACCTGATGAAGAAGTGAAAACCTTGAAACCGGTAAGGTTATACCGTTGTATAAAGTGGAATAAACAGTGTTGTACTAAACAAAATTACAATGTCTTTTAATCTCCACAATTTTAATGATTTAACTATAAATAATATAAAACAAACAAATAAGATTTGCATCTTCTACAATAGTATACGTTAGATCGCGCTGGATGTGCCTTATTTTCTCTTTTAAACTGTAGTGAAAAAAAATATTTTTAACAATTTTTTGAACTGAAGTATATTATTTTAAACTTGGAGTTAAATTTAAACTTACAATTTCACGAATCCGTTAAATCGCATGGCCACACTATCTGATGGGAGCTATAAGGTCTGTAGAACCCTTTTTGGCTCGGGTAACCGCCCGTAGAGGTTACCCCGACTGATATACACGCACACATACGCAAGAACGCTTTGATATTATCATTCCCACATTTCCCATGGCCGGTTTCGGGTCTGTGGGCACCCCACCGGTCCCGGTTTCGGGTTTTGCCCCCCTCAGAGTTGATGCTAGTTTCGGGCTTTTCAAAAACTACGCAGAGAAGAGGGAGGGATGGAGTTTCGGTTTGGCTGAATACGGGATTTAGTTTTGGTTGGAGCCTTTGTGGCACTTGAAAATATCTTAGATAGAGATCACCATATACTCTTCGTTGAAGGTTTTCTGGTCTCCTGGACGCCATTGGACTTTCAGGGATCCTCAAAGATTTTTATTATTCACTCGCTCGATATTCTAACAAAAAATATATATATTACGAGTATTATTTGTAATTTGTTTTGATCAAACACTGTTTATTCATTTTTTTTGTAACTGTATAACCCTACCGGTTTCGAGGCTTTCACCTCATCTTCAGGGGAGCACAAACAAGTCTTGTTTGTGCTCCCCTTAAGACAAGATGAAAGCCTTGAAACCGGTAGGATTATACCGTTACAAAAAGTGGAATAAACAGTGTTTGATAAAAACAAATTACAATGTCTTTAAACCTCCACAACGTTAATGCCTTAACTATAAATAATACAATATATTGTTTAGCATTTAGTCTTGTTTGTGCTCCCCTGAAGATGAGGTGAAAGCCTTGAAACCGGTAGGGTTATACCGTCACAAAAAAGTGGAATAAACAGTGTTTGATAAAAATAAATTACAATGTCTTTAAACCTCCACAACGTTAATGCTTTAACTATAAATAATAAAATATATTGTATAGCATTTAGTCTTGTTTGCGCTCCCCTGAAGATGAGGTGAAAGCCTTGAAACCGGTAGGGTTATACCGTCACAACAAAGTGGAATAAACAGTGTTTGATAAAAACAAATTACAATGTCTTTAAACCTCCACAACGTTAATGCCTTAACTATAAATAATACAATATATTGTATAGCATTAAGTCTTGTTTGCGCTCCCCTGAAGATGAGGTGAAAGCCTTGAAACCGGTAGGGTTATACCGTTACAAAAAGTAGAATAAACAGTGTTTGATAAAAACAAATTACAGTGTATTTAAGCCTCCACAACGTTAATGCCTTAACTATAAATAATACAATATATTGTATAGCATTAAGTCTTGTTTGCGCTCCCCTGAAGATAAGGTGAAAGCCTTGAAACCGGTAGGGTTATACCGTCACAAAAAAGTGGAATAAACAGTGTTTGATAAAAACAAATTACAATGTATTTAAACCTCCACAACGTTAATGCCTTAACTATAAATAATACAATATATTGTAAAGCATTTAGTCTTGTTTGCGCTCCCCTGAAGATGAGGTGAAAGCCTTGAAACCGGTAAGGTTATACCGTCACAAAAAAGTGGAATAAACAGTGTTTGATAAAAACAAATAACAATGTATTTAAACCTCCACAACGTTAATGCCTTAACTATAAATAATACAATATATTGTATAGCATTTAGTCTTGTTTGCGCTCCCCTGAAGATGAGGTGAAAGCCTTGAAACCGGTAGGGTTATACCGTTACAAAAAGTGGAATAAACAGTGTTTGATAAAAACAAATTACAATGTCTTTAAACCTCCACAACGTTAATGCCTTAACTATAAATAATACAATTTATTGTATAGCATTAAGTCTTGTTTGTGCTCCCCTGATGATGAGGTGAAAGCCTTGAAACCGGTAGGGTTATACCGTCACAACAAAGTGGAATAAACAGTGTTTGATAAAAACAAATTACAATGTATTTAAACCTCCACAACGTTAATGCCTTAACTATAAATAATACAATATATTGTATAGTATTAAGTCTTGTTTGTGCTCCCATGATGATGAGGTGAAAGCCTTGAAACTGGTAGGGTTATACTGTTACAAAAAGTGGAATAAACGGTGTTTGATAAAAACAAATTACAATGTATTTAAACCTCCACAACGTTAATGCCTTAACTTTAAATAATACAATATATTGTATAGCATTTAGTATTGTTTGCGCTCCCCTGATGATGAGGTGAAAGCCTTGAAACCGGTAGGGTTATACCGTCACAAAAAAGTGGAATAAACAGTGTTTGATAATAATAAATTGCAATGTCTTTAAACCTCCACAACGTTAATGCCTTAACTATAAATAATAAAATGTATTGTAAAGCATTTAGTCTTGTTTGCGCTCCCCTGAAGATGAGGTGAAAGCCTTGAAACCGGTAGGGTTATACCGTCACAAAAAAGTGGAATAAACAGTGTTTGATAAAAATAAATTGCAATGTCTTTAAACCACCACTATAAACAACATATTGTATATTATTAATTGAAGAGTGGAAACTAGGGGTGGCCTCCCGGAATATTTTAAACTATTTCCCGGAAAATACTTCATGTCCCGGGAAATCCCGAGATATTTAAATGGTTTATTTTTCCTTTATTTTCTGTTAAGACAACATTTTTTTCTTTTAATATATTACAATAACTTATCGAAAATCATTTATACCATACTCGTATTTGTTAGTTTTGAGCTTGCTTATTTTTGTTTATTTTCAATTGAACTTGTAATGACATGTCACCTTTTGTAACAAGAATATGTAACTTTTTATCGCTTGTCAAAGCATTAAGTAATTAATACCTCCATGTTTAACCTTATACTCTACGAAATAATTTGTTTTTATTTTTTTTATATTTTCATTGAAATTTCAAATATAATATTTTTTTAATATATATTTCTGTTACCTATTTTATGTATACCAATTCTAGAGTAAAATATTAGGTGTTAACATAAATTGTGTCCGTTTTTTTCCAATTTAAAAATGAGCACCTAAAGTAAAACAAAATGGTAAATGTTATACGTTATTCGAAAGAAAATTTTTTGTTCTACAAGATATTGTGTTTGCTTTTACGATACATATATTATTTTATTTGATTACAAGCCTTAAAAATGGAATGTCAAATAGACGAAAGTGAGCATTTTCGACACCTCCTTCTGTTCGCGTTCAATCGAGGGTATAAAACTGCCAAAGCTGCTCGCGATATTTGCAAAGTGTACGGTGGAGATGCTATGAATGAAAGGGCAGCTCGTCGAAGGTTTTTGCGTTTCACAAACGGTAATTTCGACCTGAAAGATATGGAGCGTTCCGGACGATCAGTGGACTTCGATAAAGACCGTTTAAACCATATTATTCATGAAGATCCCCTTCAAACATTTTTCATCGCCATTTTCAAACCATTTTTCATCACCAGTAATGATGCGGTAAATGAAGTTTTGCTTGTGGCCATGCGTAGCTCGATGACGCGCGAGCAAACCAGCTGAAATTGTCGAACGTTGATTTTTGTTGTTTTCACTCAAAACATGTGGAACCCAAGCGCCGAATTTCTAGACTTTTCCCATTGATTTAAGATGGCGGTATACAGTTATGTGACTTCAATTCATCTGCTCAGCCAATTCTACCTACGGTGGTTTGAAGGGGATCTTCATGAATAATACGGTTTAAGCGGTCCTCATCGAAGTCCACTGGTCGTCCGGAACGCTCCATGTCTTTCAGGTCGAAATTACCGCCTTTGAAACGCAAAAATCATCGACGAGCTGTCCTTTAATTCATAGCATCTTCATCGTACACTTTTCTTTCGAATGACGTATAATATTTACCATTTTGTTTTACTTTTGGTGCTCATTTTTAAATTGGAAAAAAAACGGACACAACTTATGTTAACACCCAATATATTATATGACAGATTTGAATTACAAATAATTTATCGTTCGCTTCCTTAACCGGGTTATTTTATTTGAAAATATTGTCAATTTATTACATTCCGGGAAATCCCGGGAGGAAGGTCGACTTAATCTCGAAATCCCAGGATGCAAATTTGATATATCATAGTGGGTGCACTTATTTGGCTTATTGTTAACATTCGCGACTTTGTCAAGATGCTGGTTCCAATTCCGATGAATCACAAAAAAAAACTATTTTACGAAATAAATTATTGAGCTTGAAAACTTGAGCTGGCAATGCAGGCTTTCATTACGAAAATGATTTATTTATTGATAGCAACATAGTATGTTAATATGCATCATGATCTTCTTCAGTTTCAATCCTGGGGATTGGTTAGCAGCAAAGCCCTGCATCTCCTCCTCCACTCCACTCGGTCTTCAGCGATCCTCTTGAGCTCTGTATAGGAGGTGCAGTCCATATCGTGGCATATTTGCTCCAGATACTCCCGGCGAGGACGCTCTCTGCCAATCGATCCCTCAATCTTTCCCTCCAGTATATTGTGCAGGAGATTTTCATGTTGCAGCATATGACCTATCCATTCTGCACGCCTTTCTGATATGGTGTTTAACAGGTGCCTGGTTTCTTCGATCCTGCTGAGAACCTCGTCATTTGTAATGTGGTCTCTCCAGGAAATCCTTAAAATTTATCTATAGTTCCACATCTCGAATACCTCCAATCTTTTTCGATCACTTTGCCTATGCACCATGTCTCGCAACCATACATCTAAATACTTCACACATATGTTTTGACCAATTGCTTGCGGAGCTTTAGGTCCATGTTGTTGGATTCGAAAATCTTTGATTTCTTATTAAAGGCGAGTTTTGCTTGGTGGATGCAACTGTCAACCTCCCTTTTTGTACGGCCATCCCATGTGATCTTGCTTCCAAGATATACAAACTCTTTTGCATTCGTAAGTGCAGCTCCTGACATTAGTACGAGTATGGTCATTTGATGTGCATATGCCCACGTGACTGAGCATATGCCCACGAACCCCACAAAGACGGACAATCACCCGAACATTATTTTTCATATAAAGTGAGATATCATCAATCAAAAGGAAAGGAAGGGATGGTGGAGAGGAAAGGAAAAAAAAAATCAGGAATGAAACACGTTATTTTACTGACTAGAAATTAAGAGTTTTTTTCAGTCGCTTCTTAAAGCATGCCAAGGACGGTTTAGTCATTCTTTCATCATTCATTTTCTCCACATCTCTTAAATAAAATAATTTAAAACTCCTTTATTTATTTTACTGAAAACATCCATTTTATTAATGCATTCAGTTTTGATGTCTTTATTCCATCTTCTTTCAAACTTTTTAAAATTATGAACTATGGAAATCGAACCCGAAGTTCACGGCTCGGAATACAAGCTATCTATCTACGCTACGGAGGTCATTATCGTGATTGCTAGCATCTCAAAAAGTGTTTTTTATCAATAGTGTAATTTTTGTATCATTTTATTGGATTTGTCCAGTTTTGATTCGTGTATTATATTCAGTAGTTTTGATTCATAATCAGCGGATTAGAGGGAACATTGAGGAAAATTTAATCACAAAGCAGTGGCGCCACCCCTTCGTAGTGCCGTGGGCACCAAGTATCAATCATACGTGTTTTTTAAATTATTTCCCTACCCCCTTATGCCCCCCCCCTCTCTGGGGCAGGGGTGTACTCGTATGTAACGTGTTACTCTGCGCAGTGCCCCCTTTTTAAAGTCAAGCAAATGTATGGATAGCGTGACCAACATTTGCACCCTCCCCCCTCCATTTTAAACGGAAAATATGTTGTGTTTTACAGCAAACCGCCTTTAGTTTTATTTTTAGAATAAGATTTAAATTTTAAGCAAATCGACGATCATCGTGACCTACGTGGTAAGACGCTTCTTTTCCAAATCAATTGTTGCGGATTGAATTCACGTTGATATCAAAGTTTTTTTTTAAAGTGTTTCATTTTTGTTTCAGTTAACGCCTCTTTGACTTGTTGGTTGTCAGATATTTCTAGATGTCAAAAACCTCGCCTGTTTAACTTATTCGAAGTACAATACCCACGGGATGGATTGACCAATTTACTTGCTTGATGACTTGAAGTTTGTTGATGTTGTTGATGAATAAACATAAACATCGCACTTTTATTATTTTTAAAACAGTGTTATGTCTGGAAAAACGAAAATCTAGAAAAACGCAGAAGCGTGAGACTCTCGCGCGGTAGAAGTGAAACTTCTTAGCTCCTAGGAAAAATTGATTTTATGCATTGCTTTTTTTCCATTTGTTAACGATTTTTTTTAGGATTAGGAAATAGTTATGTGGAATTTAATTCAACAAAATCTCTCTTAATTAAATTAAAAAACACTATCATATTTTTAAAATTTTTAATAATAAATAATAATAATTTTAATAATAAATAATAATTTTAATAATAATAATATAATACACTTAATAATATTAAAATAATATTAATTATTATTAATAATAAATAATAATTAACATTATAATAATTAATAGTAATTTATTAATAAAAGGAATATTTAAAAATAATTATTTAATAAAATAATACACCGTTTCACTTTTCGTGACGTTCAGGCCAATTTGCCCTTCCGCGTCTATAGAAGTTTCACTTCAAAAATTGAAACAAACAATGTATTTATTTTTATTTCAACACTTCATTGTATAACAATTTAGCGGGGATGTTGCAAATTACTAACCAAAATGTCTTGAGCGGTTCTATAAGCGATGTTCAAGTCCTCTGCCAGCTCTCTGATGGTCAATTTGCGGTTTTCGGCCAACATTTCTTTGATTTTATCGATGTTTTCATCGGTTTTCGACTGCCACTGCGTTCGTCATCCTCGACCGACTCACGACCACTTCTGCAGCGTTCGTGCCACCGAAAAACACTTCTCCAACATTTACAAGGTCTGCAGACCGTAAAATGCGTTTTCCACACAAAATTTAATGCAAACTCGTTGATGCACAGTTGATGCCATTTTAAAAATTGTAAAAAATCGAAAACACGCACAAAGGTATATGTACTCAGTACAGCATAACTTTTACAAATGTCAAGCTATGACGCTAAAATTTGAAGGGAAGTGTCAATGATAGATGTGGTAACCTAACAAAAAAAAAATTCCAATCGGCTGACTAACAGCGCCACACGGTGGCTGGTCGTAAATCTTTTTGATCAAGGTAGTATAAATTATTATTATAAGTTAATTAGGTATTACGTCCTATAAAGGGGATGATTTGTGCCAATAACAATTTGAAGGAAAGGGGGCAGTATGAGAATATGTAAGAACTACTGTAGCTCTAAATATTTCAAGATATGATGACAATACATTCAGATATTAACACTGTAAATTAAACAAGAATTGAGTGCAAATAGGTGAGACATGCTGAACGAATGGGACATTTACAATTGAGTAAAGGTTGTATACGGTGCGTAGATGACACTCAAAGAAAACATGGTCGAGGGTCTCCTTACCAATGGTCTTATTTGATTTTTTATGTCACATTATTTTGCCTTAATATATAATCAAAGTTTCGAAACTTCAATACTACTCTGAACCATTTCATTCTAGAACTATAAAGTCGCCCTATAGTGCCACCGAATCTTAAAAGGAATAAAAGTCCCCAGTAGTCGCGCCCCCCGGGCACGGCACCCGCGTACCCCCATCTGAAAAATTCGAAGCCTTCAACCCTTCTTTCCAACACACCCTTATTTTACCACACTTAAAAACTGCTTAGAAATCCTCGCGTATATTTCCTTTCTTTTATTTCTCCTAAATTAGACATGTGATCTTTTACTATTAGAACCGACTCTCTTGAGATGTTGACTACCAATTATCTTTCCCTTTTTTGGAAGTGTTCCAAGAGGATGACTATCAGAGAGTATTTCATGTATTGCCACATAGAGAACTCTTGTGTTATCGCTCTTTTCTACAGAATGATACCTTAAAAAAAAGGTTTTTGCTCAGGTTTAATAGAAGATCGGGTAGCAATACTTGAAAGCGCTAGACGTGTGTGAGTATCGTTGCATGTTCACTTGCGGTAGTATTCCAACACGTATGATGGTGAACTGGGAGTTACTTATCTTAGTCAGTGGTTCTTAACCTGAAGACACCATCGTTGGGGTCGAAGATAATATTGTTCCCTAGCCACGCTTTTCAACATGTCCAGATCACCAGTTTGAATGGATACCATGCCAATGAATGAAGGAATACGATTATTTGCATATTATGTCATTGAATAATCATTGTATCGGACGTGTGCGTCACCCTAAAATATGGTGGATATATTTTCTCGTTGTTTGGTATTTGATTCAAGGGAATTTATTGGAATGTATGTAAATGCTGGGAGAAGTCTCGGAGACTGTACCGAACGTATGCGTCGCCTTAAACATAATTAATTTGTTTTCTTGTATATATATAAATCCCTGTTGATATTTGTATTGATATATTTTGTTGTTATTTGGCATTTTGTATGTGATAATTTTATGTTTGTTGGGGTCCGTGCGGTGTCGCAACCGCAACGGAAATGTAGACTTATGCGCGGTGGTCACAAGACTATATCGCTGGCCGGCCGGCCTCTGCATGCGCAAAACTCCCGAAAATTATGGTATTTCGCGAGGTGTGGCCGCATGTAGTGGCGTAAACAGGCGCTTGCGATGAGCGATCGACCGCACATAAGAATTGACTGAAGGAAACCTGTACACTTCCATGTAAACGACAACGACCAAGACGAGCGGAGACAGGTCGTCATATCCTGTACCACTGAGATTCCATAAATTATGGTTCTCAGTAATGAAGAACGACAGGGGCGATGATGAAATACAGATAAATTGCAGAAATTTTGTACTTAATACACCCAGACTTCCTCAAACCCTTGTATTATGCAGAATATTTTTTGAACATCAACAGTAAGGTTAATGCTGTGGAGATGTTTATACAAAGAAAACATTGTGAAGTGTCAATGTATAAAAGAAGGTAAAATGAAGACATACACATACATTATATGATATATATTGGAGGTACATGGCCGTGCGGTAACACGCTGGACTTCCGTACGGAAGGTCGTCAGTTTGTACACCGCTCTGTGCTATTCCCCTAAAATGAAATGATATAAGGATGCCTATGACTTTGATCAACATGCCGGTATGGCTGGTGAGTTTGCTTGTGTACAACGGCTCACTCATTTAAAAAATCGCTTTCCAACTGAATTGACGTTGGAATGGCTAGGGGATCCTCGACTACCAGCCCAGCAACGATACGATACACAACGAGTATACTACACCTAAAGTCGAATGTGTTACTATCACATACCGGAAGATATACAAAGGTTCTTTTAATGTTTGTCTTCACTTAGTAAGCTTTCTACAGTTTATTTAGTAAATATTTTTTCTGAACATATGCAGACTGGAGAAGGTATCGTATCATATGGCCGTAGCCACTACCTTCCTATTCTTTTACTTCACTTTTTTGTAATATTTTTAATCTATCTATAATAATAAGTTAGAGTCCCTACTTGGAGCCCCTTGGGAAGAGTTTGCTCTCTAAAAGGCGCCATATAAGTGGTCATTCTATTATTATTATTATCAGAAATTAATGCATAGATAAAATACATGTTTTTTTTATTACAAATTACAGCGTCTTCAAAATGTGTGTCTAAGATTTATTGTCAACCTACGTTAGTACGATCATATAACTTCATACCAGAAGGCATTGAACTGGTTGAATGCTAGAAATAGACGCCAAATTCACATACTGTGTCTATTGTATAATATCCTTAACTGTCCCGCCACCCCCTCTTATCTCGCCGAAAATTTTCAGCGTCTTTCCAATGATGGATTAGCGCTACGTTCAAACAGAGATTGCCTATTGGCCTTTCCAGTTCACCGCTCCTCTTTTTTTACGTCGTCCTTTACTGTCCATGCAGTGAGACTCTGGAATCAGTTACATACCAATATAAGACTCGCTCCGTCCTTGGCATGCTTTAAGAAGCGACTGAAAAACTCTTAATTTCTAGACGGTAAAATAACGTGTTTCATTCCTGATTTTTCTTTTCCTTTCCTCTCTACCATCCCTTCCTTTCCTTTTGATTGATGATATCTCACTTTATATGAAAAAGAATGTTCTTTGTGGGGTCCGTGGGCATATGCTCACGTATGTGTTTATGGATTTTGTGGGGATGAATAGTCATTTGAATTTGTCATTTACTTTTGTCTGGTTGGTTGGAAGAGATTGCCGCCTGGCAATAATCCCACCAGATTGTATTTGCAATAAAAGTGTTAAATAAATAAAAATTAATAAATGTTTTAAATAAGATAAAGTTTGTGTAATGTAACATGGAAGTACGAAGTGAGAAGTTTGAATAATAGATGATTGTGCTTGAATAGACAAGTTTGGAAATGTTTTCTCTCTGCCTACTTTGGAAAGGACACAGAGTGATAATAACATATGTGTGTATCAATATATATATTTTAAACACTTTGTACCCAAGAACTGAACTCGGCACTTTGGAATCGACTCCACGATTTTGTCTGTCAACAAAGTGATTATTTATTTATTTAAAGAGCATAGTAAAGCCTGCTCCCAAAATGGGTAGGTTGTAATTAGGATGAGTGGCGCTGGCGAAGCTAGGGGCGGGTGGGCGGGGTGGTTGGGCTAGCGAGCGAGAGGGGGCGATGGGCAGCGAGTTTATAGCGGCGTGTAATATAAAGCGCCGCGCCGCACGGGGCCTGCACCCCTTATTTTTATAGGAGAACCTTTTAGGGGTGCCTTGGGGTGACCATAAATCAAATCTAAATATTTTTATTTTACTATTTTTTAAAGTATGATACAATACGGAATCAATGTGAACTTAATGCTGATGATTTGTTATGAAAAAGAACATTTTTAGATTGTCTGGGCATGTGGAACGAATGCATGAAGAAACACGAACAAAATAAATATATATATATAGTGCAAATATGAATTGAATACGCGTGAGAGAAATACCAATTAAAACATGGTTGGATTGTATTGTAGAAAGTCAAAGAAATCGTAGAAGTTGTATGACAAGGTTTATGAATGTGGAAGTTATAGGAAGTCTTGTGTTCTATCCCCTTTGTCTACTTCGATGAACTAGTTATGGCAGTCTTCATGGTCTAGTTGGTAAAATACTAGTCTTCCAATCAAGGGTTTCATGTTCGATTTCCAATGGTATCAGAAAAAAATGGTTTTTTTAGTATCATCCGAAGTTGATAGAAAGTTTGATTTCCAGCTCGATGGTTTCGTTATCTATTTTAATCACACAAGGTTTTAAAACATAAATAGTTTTATAATAGTTTTCAAACATAAATTGTGTTGAGTAAGACGAAGAACACTTTGAAATGGTTTGTACACGTGGAACGAATGAATGAATAAAAACAAAACAAACGAATATACAGTGCAAATGTGAGTGAAAGGCATTGTAGAGAAAATTTAGTTGAATAAAGTGAATTGTATTTTGGTAGAAGGAAATATAAAAGTCAGATAATTCGTACGAGCTGTATGTGAAGGTATATCGACGTATTCTTCTTCTTGTCGCGCCCTATCAGGTCTCTCCGACGTTGGTAATCACTCTGGCAAAGGCTTCTCTATCTTGCGCAACCCAGAAGAGGTCCTCCACACCCCGTCCAGTCTCTTATATTAGCAGCCAAGATGTTTGCCTTCCACCAGGACCACGCTGCCCCTCGATCTTGCCCATCAGTATCAACTGGAGGATTTCGTACTTCTCTCCACGCAAAATGAGACCCAGATAGGATATCTTGCGGACCTTAATATCTGTCAGCAGCAGCTGTCTACGGCAATTAACTGTCCTCAAGATCTCCGAATTGGTGATCGTATATGTCCACGGTATACGAAGCATTCTCCTGTGCAATCACATCTCGAATGCTTCCAACCGATTCATAGTATGAATCTTCAGCGTCCATGTTTAAGAGCCATACAACAGATCAGACCAAACATAGCACTTCAACATTCTCTGCCTTAGTTTCATATTCAATTAACAATTTATCGACGTATAAGAGGCGAAATACGTTTGTTGCGATAGGAAAGTCTGGCGTTCTCTCCCCTCTGCCTACCTCGATAAGGAAACGGTCTAATGGTATGGTTGGGTATTTAAAACTTATTTTGTTAAATAGCAACAAAAACGTAATGTCACCCTACGGTAGCATGACCCCCTCCCCCGGCAAGTGGGTCGCTTGGTGGGGTTCGACGTTGGCAGAGAAAATTCCTTCCTTATCAAGCCTCCTCCGTCGCCCCCCTCCGCTCACAACCATCCCCGCTCCTTGGGACCCAGCAGGTCTTTATCCATTATTTTTTCGAAACATGAAATTAAAATTTTGGCAGGGGGTTGCGGGGGCGAAGGGCCTGTCTAAGATTTTTGTTTAACTTCAAGCAATCAATATAACGTTGATTTTTTTTTCTTCTTTGAAATTGAAATATTTTTTCTCAATGCTTCTTAATTTGAGCTCAATAAATTAAGCCCTACACAACCTTTTTTTAATGGTCGCAAAATTTTATATTTTTGTAATAGAAAAATTAAATTAAATGGCTGCTGAAAATATATAATTTTGAGACACATATTCAATAGGTTATCTGAAAAGAAATTTTGTATTTTTATATCAAATCCAAACACAAAAAAATTGTGCGCTGCCCTATTTATCTGAAGTATCAACACATAAATAGTAAGAAGAGAAAATAACAATTTATATAGCGTCGTTTGGAGAGTAGACTCATCTCTGTAACTCGGGATTCGAACCCAGTATTATTGACATAAAAAATATTTAAAAAAAAAAACTATAGTTTGAGTGTGCTAATAGGAAGGTAGTGACTGCGGCCATTATATTAGGTACTTCCCCGCATCTGTATATTTTTTTCTAACGTTTTTTTTGTAAGATTGAAGAATCAATGAAACCTTTTTACGTTCACAATATTTGATAGTAACATATTCTTGAATAAACATATTTGGTAAGAAAACCACAGAAAACTTATCAAAGGAAGATGAACTACAAAGAAACTGTATTGGCAGGGTGTATCTCGGCCGGGGAGATGTTACGAGATGAACCCAGATAAGATGAACCTTCTGATAGCTTCTCTCTTAAGTGTACTTTCTGCTATTTATGTATATATGAGTACTACTCGTATATTGGGAAGATGCAGATACAGCAGACACACATGACACGCATGGCAGCTAATGAAATGTTCACCATCCCTAGAGTTAAAACCTCTTTTGCCCAAAGGGAATATGCTTATTTGGCTCCCATTACATACAATGGCGTGCCGACTTCAATAAAGGTAAAGGTAGGAAAACCATTTAGACAGTCGACCGGAGCGTGGTTGTTATTGCGACAGGATTTTGAGTACTTGGGCTTTCAGGATGAATGACGAGTGGAAAGGATTTATGTGAGCTCATGAATGTGGGTTTTTTCTTGTTGTTTTAATTTTGGTTGTTTTTGTATTTGTGTTTCTGTGTATTTTTTTGTTTTTATTTTGTTTTCATTTTATTTTTTATTCTTATGATTGTGTGCGGTATATTGTGGGATGAATATTTTTGGTCTTTCTGGAGTGATGATGTGTGAGGAGCTGAATTTCGCAAGATGTTTCCAGTTGTAGTTGAGTGTCACTGTTTGTCAGGTTGATGAGAGCGTGCAACGGGGTTTTGTTTTTGTGTAATCAAAAATCGGAAAGAAGTATCGATTTATTTTTTCATGCTAAATATCCTCAGTGAGATACAGGCAAAATCCTAGTTTACTGGGGATATAACAAATGAAAGGCAACAAACCCAGATCCATTAAAATTGTATGTCCAGATCAAATTACCTGTTGTTTTTTCTCAAATTGTGTATATTTCTTGTCATGTGTAATAATAAACAAATAAATAAATTAAAAAAATATATTGCTATCAATAAACATATATTGATTTATTGAAACCTTTTTAGATCTTTCGATATGTGATTTCGATAAAAGTAACACATCCAGAGTCTCACTGCATGGACAGTTAAGGACGACGTAAAAAAGAGCATATTTATTAGGTACATATAAACGTAGTGCTTCTTGAATCGCGGGATAGTTAAAGCAACCTTGAAAAACCTTTAGTAGGAATATCGCACTGGATTTTTGCCTATATACCTTGGACCTTCATATTACGAAAACCATTCCTAGAAGGAATAGCACCAACTATCTCTTCAGTTTATAGGCGGTTTTCCTGGCGTTCGGTGTCTTGCTGGAATCACGTCTGCCGCTATTTGTGGGATCCTGTCTTTGTCCATTCTACCCCCATGATCACGTCAGTACCGCCTTTTCTTTCTGCTCTATCTTACTGTATCTCCTGTCTTACAGGTCTGTCGGATGTCAGAATTTCTGACTCTATTTGAAAGACATTTTCCCGCAAAGGGACTTAGTCTTCTCATCTCGGATAATTGAAGCTTTCTTTTGCTTTTCGAATAAAATTTGTTAACCCTGTTCTGATAGTTCATTGCCTTGCACACGCTTGCTAAGGTTTGGACACGTGGCTTATATGCCTGAGTACATACTCCCAAGAAATACCCTCTTTGTGCGAACTGACGAAAGGCAGAAAAAAGCGGGAGATATACAAAGTCGTACTGCATGAGACGCTTAAAAATTAATGATCAGCACAACTGAGAGTAAACAGCAGAAGATAGAGCCAACTCGTATAGAACTGTTGGTAGTTATCAAGAGACTAGTAGAGAAAGAAGACACAGACAAGCTGCAAGAACTGAAACTCCTTGCCCTATATGCAACAGGATATACTTATCACAAATTAGCTCACATAGTCCTCAGGTGTCACCAACGTCAAGTACCATGATCCCCCACTTTGTATTGTGCCTTATATTATTACTTACTTGTCACGGGTTATGAGCATTCAATCAAATTCTTTTCACATTCAGACATCGTATTAAAAAATCATGTTTTCGATTTTCTATCGTAGATCATGCTGGGGGAGGGTTTATTTAGTACCCCTTAACAACGTTGGTTGTGGTCGATTCGAACTGATTTGTTTATTATAAATATTTTTTTCTTATTCAGTAAAATTTTTTATCATGTTAAATTGGTAATTGGTGTTTTTTTCATTGAAATATCAAACTTGTTGTTGATTAATAAAATATCAAACTTGAAACAAGTATTCGAAGCAGGCATCCAAGGCTTTGACTACCACGCACAGTGTTATGCTAGCAGGAAATAGCGATTCTTCCTTCAGAGATCCACCTTCTCCCCCTGGGCTGCCGTTTGGGTCGGATCAGGGTGGCACCCTCCTATAAAAAAAAATGGGGAGGGAGGGAGTGAGCTGTTTTGCCTCTGGCCATTTCTTGGGAAGGAGGGGTAGTTTTTGGGCGAAACTTGGAAAATATTCCGCGGAAAGATGAGGGTATATAAAAAAATTTAAACTTTGAGATCTCCCCCAACGCCGATTAGATACTGCCATTGTATGTTTTTGAATGTCTAGCACATACGTATTATTTTACTTCCTTTTCTACTTTGTCCTTAGTCCTTGCGACATTACTTTGGTCATAACCAAGTCTGACTCCTTCAGTTATCATTTTCTTATTTTTTCTCTGTTAAGTTTTCTTTCTGTTATGAAATTATTTTACCTTGGCGCAATGCCGTTTCTTTCTAATTCTAACTCCAACTCTTTCCTTACAATTTCCTTTCATAGTTATGTTTATGAATATTGACGAGTTTTTTTTTTTTAAAAAGGAGAGAGGAATTTCACCATACATATATAAAATATATTTCTCTCTCCCACTTTTTATATATTCATTTATTTACAATAATTTAACATAATGAGTAACGATATACAAAGTAACAGTTTGAATTTCGCAAGATGTTTCCAGTTGTAGTTGAGTGTCACTGTTTGTCAGGTTGATGAGAACGTGCAACGGGGTTTTGTTTTTGTGTAATCAAAAATCGGAAAAAGGCATCGATTTATTTTTTCATGCTAAATATCCTCAGTTAGATACAGGCAAAAGCCTTGTTTTCTGGGGATACGACAAATGAAAGGCAACAAACCCAGATCCATTAAAATTGTATGTCCAAATCAAATTACCTGTTGTTTTTCTCAAATTGTGTATATTTCTTGTCATGTGTAATAATAAATAAACCCTTCCTGTCCTGTGATGTGTAACTAGTACACATTGCTTCTAAAAACGTTAATATATCTATAAATATAATAAATACTGGGTTCATATTTTAGGTATTCCTCCGTAATACATTTAAGCATTGAATAAAAATAATTAGCATTTATCGGCCACATCAGAGATATTTTGTGAAAATCGGGAATAAATTCACCAATACAATCAAACGTGTGCCAGTGTGTGATGTAGGTATATTCATTCTAAAAATCCGTATGGGTGAGGAAGCAAAACTATTCACGTCTAACTTTCACTGTACTTCGGTATATGGCAACGCAAAAAATAGAATCTCAGTTCGGTCGCTTCTCTAGTTTAGTAGCTTTCGTTCGAGGTGGTCGTCTCGCCCGTTTTGTGAACGTCGGCCGACGTTTTTTTCATGTTTTCAACAATTAAATTTCAATTATTATCACTTTTGACTTCAAATTTAATTAATTTAAGCGATTGGTTATGAATATTGTTATTTATCCAATTTCAAATAGCTTATTTTTACATGTGTATTGAATACACAGCAGCAGCGGAATGCATGGATTATATTAGCACAGTAAAGGAAAGATTAAATTAAATGCATAACTTCAATAATAATATAAAAAAATAAATTAAACTTCCCCCATCATGCTTAAGTTCTATGCTCTGTAATGTAACCCTGCTGGCCAACTATCTTGGAATTCCTGTTTTAAGTCGACTATCTAGTCGCATGTGTCAATTAAATACTCTGGACACTGGAAACAACATTAAAAAAAACAATCTCTTGAAATGTGTGAAATTTATGCATTTCAGTCAAACACAAAATGAAAAAAAAAACAATAGTAGCTACATGTTGCAAAAAAATAACCTCACTTTATATTGGTATGTAATACATCTGGCATGCTTTAAGAAGCGACTGAAAAACCTCTTAATTTCTAGTCAGTAAAATAACGCGTTTCATTCCTGATTTTTCTTTTCCTTTCCTCTCCACCATCCCTTCCTTTCCTTTTGATTGATGATATCTCACTTTATATGAAAAATAATGTTCGGGTGATTGTCCGTCTGTGTGGGGTTCGTGGGCATATGCTCACGTATGTATTTATTATTTATGGATTTCGTGGGGATGGATAGTCATTTGAATGATTTATGCGACTACGTAACTGGCTTCATTTACTTTTGTCTAGCTGGTTGGAAGAGATTGCCGCCTGGCAATAAGACCGCCAGATAGTATTTGCAATAAAAGTGTTAAATAAATAATTAATATAAAATTAATATATCAGAAACCAAATATATGATGAACAGCTTTGCTACCCCAAAAGCAATAAACGTAAATGGAAAGCCGCTAGAACTAGTCCAGGAATATGTGTATCTGGGCCAACTTACTTCCTTTGTAGGTGGCATATTGAAGGAAGTAGCACGTAGAACAAAACTAGCGTGGAGCTCATTTGGACGTTTGAACAACATCTTCAAAAGTAATCTCCCAATATCCTTGAGGCGAAGGGTCTACAACCAGTGTATTCTTCCAGTACTTACGTATGGCTGCGAGACATGGACGCTCACATTAAAGAACATACAAAATCTCCAGACCGCACAAAGGGGCATGGAGAGATGCATGTTGGGATATACTAAAAGAGACCGTAAATGAAACACCTGAATTCGCAATATAACAAAGGTAGAAGACGTTATAAAGGTATGCAAAATAATGAAGTGGCAATGGGCAGGACACGTAGCCAGAATGTCAGACTCCTGATGGATATCCGAAATAATCCAATGGTACCCAAGAGGCATAAAGAGGCCCAGAAGAAGACCGAAGGTACGCTGAATAGATGAAATCAGGAAGCATGGCAGCGTCACATTGCATCAACGAGCGAAATACCGAACTGTTTGGAGTCAACTTGGGGAGACCTTCATCCAGCAGTGGATCGACCCTGGTTGACATTGATGATGATATGCCAGAAGTTAAAAAACATTGAAGAGGTACACCGAAGAAAGCGTCGCTGGATCAAGTGAACCAGATTTCGAAAGAAGGTAAAATGAAAAGTATGATTAATATCAGAGAATATTGTACGAGATGTACGAATGTGGAAGAGGCGAAAGTTGTATGATAGGATATAAAAAGGTCGACGATCTGTTTTCTTTGCTTTCCTCTCAAACGACACGACGTGATGGTATGTTTGTATTATTATGTATGGAATGGAAATGATTCACCAAAATTCAAATATATCTCTTGTTTCATTCCCAGGGAAGCAGAAATTATGAAGCGTAATTTCAAACATATCAAAGCATCTTATGCCATGGAAAATTCTTAGACAAGTAGAGACAGCTACCCTTTTCCATCCAGTTGAGCAGATCTAAATGCTCGTCGGCACTGGTAGGTGCTGACCCTCCCCCAGCACTGTTAGGGGTCTTTCAAAGGGGGTGGAAATGACAGCAAGGCATCACATAATGACACTTGCCAACTTGATACATAACGACAGTCTCCTAGAATGTGACGAGAAGGAAACTTTTCCTTGTCATTGGTTTCGTTTGCGGTTATCGGGTAACATTCCCTACAGCCTGAATTTCTTCAATAGAGACGCACTTATTTGCTAAAAATTATTTAACCATAGTCAGAGTTGGTTTTTACTACACATACATAATACTACGACATGTTCTTTTTAAGAGGGTATTCCTCTAAAGGGGTGAATTTCGGGCGTTTTTTCAGACTTAATAAAAAAAACTAATAACATTTTTGATATGCATTTTTACAGTTTGTTTATTGATGATTTGAGAATGTACAAAAAAAAAAAAAATTCAAGATGTTATCAGCTGTTGTTGTTAGTTATCAGTGAAAAAAAATTGTGGACTTATCACAGAGACCTTCAAGATATGGTAACATCTCTGTGGATTTGCTTTTGAGACCTTCAAAATATTGAAGGAAAAAAAAGTGGATTTATCGCAGAGACTTTCAAGATATGTTAACAGCTCTGTGGATTTGTCTTCTTCTCTCTCCCTGGTTGCAGTCCTAAGACTGGTTTGCAGCAATTTCAACTCTTCTCCTCCATTCCCCCCTATCCTGTGCGGCTCTTTTTAAATCTGTATATGTTGAGCAGCGCACATCCACCAACAGGTCCTCCAGGTACTCTCGGCGTGGGCGTCCCCTAGAGTTTGTCCCCTCGGTCATACCCTCCATTATGGCATGCAAGAGGCCCTCTTGTCGTATTATATGACCGATCCATCCTGCATGCCTTTCGGACAGGATCCTGAGCAGGTGCCTTCCTCCTTCGATTCGTTGGAGAACCTCTTCATTTGTGATGCGGTCTCTCCAGGAAATTCCTAATAGTCTTCTATAGGACCACATCTCAAAAGCATCTAGTCTTCGTCTATCTCTTTCGGATAGGCACCATGTCTCGCAGCCGTACATCAAGATACTCCATACATAGGTCTTGATGAGGAGTATTCTCAGTTTTCTTCTCACTTGACCATATATAATATATGGTAGAAACTAAGTGTATACTTCTGAATATATATTAGAGATTTTCATATATATTGGTTGACATGACGAAAGGAGATTGACTCCCCCAAATCTCTCTTCACTTTCAGTTTTCTTTCTCCTTGTCTCCCAGTTTCAACCCCTCATCCCCAAGTAAACGATCACCCTGGAAGAGCGAAGACTGTATTAGATATTTTATCAAGGCAAAAGCCTCCTTAGTGGTGCAATAAAACTGACCGCAAAGTACTCCGACTGCTTTAACATTCTTTTTATATATTGAACCCATATTTAAATCTATTTGAAAAATGTTATAAAAACGTAACACGACCAGATTAAATATATATTATTTATAGTTAAAGCATTAACGTTGTGGAGGTTTAAAGACAATAAATATATTTTCACATTTTCACGACTGAAATTCGATGTAATTTCTCTGTTTTTGTTATATTGTTTATTTATTGTGTTTCTTCTCGCTTCTGTTTTGAAGTGATTTTCTTAAAAAAAAAAACACCTTGTTTTACTTTATTCTATGTGCGTGTTTTTACTTTATTCTATGTACGTGGTTTTACTTTATTCTATGTGCGTGGTTTTACTTTATTCTATGTGCGTGGTTTTACCTTATTCTTTGTGCGTGGTTTCTAGATCTCGTTGTTTTGTTGGTTATGTAGGGACTACGGTCGTCCCTGAATATTGTCAACACGCACGGTTAACGACCGACGAAACGACCTTCGGACATGTCCGAAGGTCGCATACCAGAACATTAATATTGTTTACCCGCAAATACTATTTACGATACATTCCACAGTAGAAAGAGAACGCATCGCGCTGTCTCGCCGTTTTGTTTACAAATTATCTACCCACAATATTATTCGCAACGTCTGCAACCATATCTACACGCACAGGAGTGAGATAAAAATATATTGTGGGCGCACTCACGCGTCCCATTCTGAATATGTATAAATACCTACTTACCGATAAATAAAGATTATTAATCATTTGACCATTCATTGCTGTTTACTATTCATTGATTGTTCACTCTCACTTTCCACATTGCTAATCGACGTATTTTATTTTAAATACCAAACAATCAAAATCATCAGCACGTCCAACAAGGACATCCGCTTAAGTTATATTACATATATATTTTGTTTATTTCCTATTAACCTCCCTCTGATTATTTATTGATTTTTCCTTGTTTAAGTGGTATTCATTATTGCTATTTAGTTTTTTTCATCAATTTATATTGCGCTCAAACGATTTATCTTTATTCAAGGGGCATTGATAATTGTATATAAATAAATAAATTAAGGTTTATTGCTTCAACATAGTATATATTATACATATATGATATAAATATATCTTAAAATTACATACGTGTGTATAACTCAGGATAATGTTGAAGAAAATACATTTAGCAGCTAAAATGTGAGATATCATCAATTATAGGAAAAGGAAGGGATGAGGGAGAGCAAAGAAAAATCAAGGATGAAACACGTTATATTACTGACTTAAAAGTGAGAGTTTTTTTTCAGTCGCTTCTTAAAACATGCCAATGACAAAGTGAGTCTAACATTGGTTTGTAACTGATTCCAGAGTCTCACCGCATGGACAGTAAAGGACGATGTAAAAAAAAAGCGGTGAACTGGGAATGCCAATAAACAATCTCTGTTTGAGCATTGCGCAAGTCCATGATCGGAAACACGCTGTAAATTTTCGGCAAGATAATATTGTATATTTCTTCATCTTCTCCCTGGCTCCGTCCCAACTCACTGTCTGTGAAGACTGTTGGGGTCAGCTCTCCTCGTCCTCAAGTTGTATGCTCTTCTGTCCCGGACTACGTCCCCCAGGCCGTGCCTCTGCATCAGGTTATCTCTTTGCACCACCCATGAATTCTTTGGTCTTCCTCTGGTTGTTATTCGAGCAAGATCAATTGAGATTGCCTGGTTCACAATGTGATCGGGTGCTCTGCGTCCAACGTGCCCATACCATCTCAATCGCCTCTCCTCCATCTTGCTGTTGATGTCTGTAACACCTAGGCTTCCACGAATGCGTGAGCTTTTTATTTTGTCTCTTAGGGACACACCAGCTGACCATCTTAGCATGCGCATTTCAGCAGTTTCTTGTTGCCTAGAGTAAGAGTTATACATCGTCCAGCATTCGGAGCCATAGAGGAGTGCGGGTCTGACAATCGTTTGGTATACTTTTCCTTTAAACTTTACTGGCATTTTCAGATCACATAAAACTCCCGTCATTGATCTAAACTTCATCCATCTTACACTAATTCTATGTGCAAGATAATATATTTCTACTGGTGGGCATATAAAGAATATTTAGGCTGACAAGCATGATTGTGTGTATTCAAGAAAATATTTTATTTTGATCATAATTATGTGTACACGAATAGGGATGTATTGAGTAGTTCCATATTCCTACTCAAGAATAGGGATGTATTGAGTAGTTCCACATTCCTACTCAAGAATAGGGATGTATTGAGTAGTTCCATATTCCTACTCAAGAATAGGGATGTATTGAGTAGTTCCATATTCCTACTCAATAATAGGGATGTATAGAGTAGTTCCATATTCCTACTCAAGAATATGGATGTTTTGAGTAGTTCCATATTCCTACTCAATAATAGGGATGTATAGAGTAGTTCCATATTCCTACTCAAGAATAGGGATGTATTGAGTAGTTCCATATTCCTACTCAATAATAGGGATGTATAGAGTAGTTCCATATTCCTACTCAAGAATATGGATGTATTTAGTAGTTCCATATTCCTATTCAAGAATAGGGATATATTGAGTAGTTCCATATTCCTACTCAAGAATAGGGATGTATTGAGTAGTTCCATATTCCTACTCAAGAATAGGGATGTATTGAGTAGTTCCATATTCCTACTCAAGAATAGGGATGTATTGAGTAGTTCCATATTCCTACTCAATAATAGGGATGTATAGAGTAGTTCCATATTCCTACTCAAGAATATGGATGTTTTGAGTAGTTCCATATTCCTACTCAATAATAGGGATGTATAGAGTAGTTCCATATTCCTACTCAAGAATATGGATGTATTGAGTAGTTCCATATTCCTACTCAAGAATAGGGATATATTGAGTAGTTCCATATTCCTACTCAAGAATAGGGATGTATTGAGTAGTTCCATATTCCTACTCAAGAATAGGGATGTATTGAGTAGTTCCATATTCCTACTCAAGAATATGGATGTATTTAGTAGTTCCATATTCCTATTCAAGAATAGGGATATATTGAGTAGTTCCATATTCCTACTCAAGAATAGGGATGTATTGAGTAGTTCCATATGCGTGACTGAATAGTTAATCCATAAAACGAGCCCTAGAACTTATTGGTAATGCCTCGCATAATTTCGCTACCCCGGCAAGTGATGAGGCCCGGTCAAATGACTCTACGGACTGGGGCGGGGGACAGGGCGGTAGAGGGGCACCATATTAAGGGGAGGGAGGCAGATACTAATCATCACGCTCGAGGGGGAGGGGGATGAAACCCGGAGGATAGGACGGGGAGGAAAAACTCCAGAGTCGAGAACTGATTCTAACTTTGATTAAATATTTTTTTATATTTAATATATATTTTATAAGCGGTTATACATAATTATTATTTTTCTTCTTCCTCTTGGTTTAGATCGTATGCCCTGTTTGTGACGGTGGGCTGTCCTGGGATGATGACGTCCAGCTGTCCTTCCACTTTTCGGCGGCCTTCCTGGTAATTTCCTGCTGTTAGGGTTTTCAGTCTTATCAATTTTCGCAAGTCTCGTATTCTCCATGCGGTCTACATGATCCCTCCAGAAGCCCCTTCTGCTTCTTGCCCACCTCACTATGTCCTCTACACCACAGACATACCTTATCGTCTCAGTTCTGCCTGCGATAGAGCGTAGGGTTCTCATTTCTACCACTCTGAGAAGGTTTTTTTGTCCTGTTGGTATCGGCTCTCACTTCTATCCCATATGGCATGATGGGGCGGACTCATGTCTTATATATCCTGACCTTACTTTCGGTTAGCGTGTGTCTGTTTCTCCATATAGTGTCCCGCAGGCAGCCAGCCAAAGCTGTCGCTTTATTAGTTTGTGCTCGTACTTCACTATATGGTATAGGTATGCTAGTTGCTGGAGATCTCTACACCTAGGTAAGTGAATCGCATGACTTGCTCGATGGGTACGTTATCGATGATCAGTTCACACTCGAGTGACTCTTTTGATATTGTTAAGCCCTTTGTTTTATTGACAGAAATCGTCATATTGTATTTCTTAGAAGCAAGGTGAAATTTGTAGAGCATTCTCTGAAGATCATCTTCGCTTTCTGCTAATATTGCAGCGTCGTCGGCATAACACACTATACTGATCAATTTATTTCCCATTTTGTAACCCAGGCCATTATTTTTCTACATTCTCTAAATATTTTATAACCGGTTATACATTAATGTGGTAACATACTTTATTTACTTAGGTCCCAGTATTACAAATAATGGAGGGTGCGAGGTTGAAGTGAAAAAAAAGAACTGGAATGGCAAAAAATGCGATTTAAAAACTGGAAAATATAGAGAAGAGAAGAATTTATGGCACAGAACAAAGGGCGTTTACCCAAAATATGCTCACCATGTCGAACTTCTCACGGTGTGTAACTATAGAAGCCTCGAAACAAGAAGGCAAGAATCCATTGCGATATTCCTAATAAAGGTTTTCCAAGGTTCCTTTAACTGTCCCGCGATTCTAGAAGCACTGAGTTTATATGTACCCAATAAATATAGCCGTGCAAGGAATCACCCTCTGTTCTACTTGTACATACCAACTTACAGGACGAATATCATGGCTAAACACTCAGTCACGCGTGGTATAGGGATATTAAACCAACTGAATGACACTGTGGATATAGTCTCGGCACCGTCTAGCAGTATGAGAAGAATCCTGGTTGATATTCTTCCTGACGAATAAGTTAACGCTAGGAGCAGACCTCTTTGTGTAACAGGAGAAATTCGTGCAAAGCGGATAAAAAATATTATCACTGTTATGATGAAAATGCGCCTAGTTAAATCTCTCTTCTCCGCAACATTTATGTATGACGCGGAGACTTGGACTAATCTTGGAGTATACGAGAGATCTAGAATAGATGTATCTGAAATGTGGTGCTGGAGAAGGGTGTTACGAATTCCATGGACAACACGGGGAACTAACGCCTCCATTCTCGAAGAACTAAGAATCTTTGACAGATTGTTGAAAAGATGTCTTCGGTGAACCTCCAATCTTTTGGGCAAATTACTCTTGGCCAATGAGACAGTTTGGAGAGGTTTGTGGTTACTACAGGCGTGGAAGGACGACGCACAAGAGGAAGAATCCCAATGCGTTGGATTGACCAAGTGAGAGACGCAACTGGACTACCCTTAACAACTGCCCTTCGAGTTGCGGAGTGCAGTGATGGATGGAAAGGAGTCTTCAGAGGTTATCATGGGAGTTACGATGCTTAGTCATGAGCTACACAACAGGATGGATGGATACATTAGACATAATATTTTATGTGTATTTTATAAGCGGTTATTCATATATTATAACTTTTTTTTATATTTTATATGTATTTTAGTATCAAAGTAAAGTGTCAATATCTGTTAAGATGATAGTCCACAACAGTATTTTGGTGTCCACTTTGATATATGGGAGTGAAACGCGGATGTGAAAAAATATTTAGAGGAGCCGAATAAGTGTTGTAGAAATGGGTGCATTGAGAAGAATACATGGAGTGACAATGTTTGATAGAATACTGAATGAATTGATAAGGGATGAATGTGAACTTAAGGCTGGTGTGTTAAGTAAGTTGAAGGAGAGTACGTTGAGATGGTTTGCGCATGTGGAACGAATGAATGAAGAAAGGCTAGTAAAACAGATATAAAATGCAAATATAAGTGGAAGCCGTGTGAGAGGAAGACCAATGGAAGTATGGTTGGGTTGAGTGAATGATATTTGAAAGAAAAAAAAACGTTGAGTCAAAGAAACCGTAAAAATTTTATGAGAAGGTGTATGGATGTAGAAGAGGTTAGGGATGTGTGTCGAGATAGGAAAGTATGGCGCTCTGTCCTCTCTGCATACTTCAACAGATAAATGACGCGATGGTATGTACGTATGTATATGTTATATTATTTATAGTTAAGGCATTAACGTTGTGGAGGTTTAAAGTAACGTTGTGGAGGTTTCGAGATTCTACGAGTATGTATTTAATCTTCGAAAAAGAACAGAAATACATGTAGCACTAAAAGCGCTGCTGAATTATAACTGAGTGGCGTCACAGCAGAGGCCACCGAATGCGAAGCCATAGAAGCACCACATAGGTCTATCTCGCAACTTCTGAACTTGGCAGTCGGCCGTTCCGTTATAGCGCGTATTTTGAAATTTTAAATTGTAAAATCTGTTCTCAGTTCGCGGGCCTTAGTTTGCCGACAAGCTCTAGTTCAAGAGTTCCCAAAGTGGTCGATATCGACTCCCTGGGGTCGATTTGATTTTTCTAGGGGTCGATAGTTTCAATTAAAAAAATTGGGGGTCAACGACAGCAAAAATAGACCCCCTTACTACTGCTATTTGTTTATTACTTCAAAAAATCTATAATTCCAATAGGTACTTAATTAAGAATATTTGTACTTATGTTGAATTCACATATTTATTTCATAATGTCAAAAAAAAACTCTGCTCGTATTTTTTTGCTTTAATTTCAATATGAAATCTGTGGCGTTATGGCACAAGTTGATATGTCAATTTTACTTTAGTTTACAGGAGAAGCAATATTAACTTTGATAAGCTGTTAAAATCAGAATAAATAAGCATTTTTCAAGTTTTTCCAAACAATATATCTTTTGTTTGGATAATGACTGACACACAAAGTTTTGCTACAACATGCTGAGAAATATTTTCTATAAATTGGGAGAATAGACACAAAATTTAAAAAAAAACGGACATATCAACTTCTGCCATAACGCCACAGAAATGTTGCACAAGATAATGCAATGCATAATCCGTAGTCCTTTTATCTTTTTCAATCCTTAATTACGAGTGATTAAAATGAAAAGTTTGATATCTAGTGAAATATTTAATATCGAGTACTGTAAAAACTTATTAATTTGAGGAAGTAAAGTAAATGACTTGGGCAGGGGTGGCCAAACCGTGGTGCATTGCATCCTTGCGCCTACTTATTCTTTTAAAATAGGCGTCCTAATTGATTACATCTTTATATGTTATTTTCAACACCAAAGTGATCTCAGTTCAATTCATACAGCCTTCGGTAATGTTCAACTTTACGGTGTGTGACACTTAGAATGGAACTTGTGAGCTGTCACTTTAGGCGGAGGAGCTATCTTCACCAAACGAGACTCCTGCAGCTTTAGCACCATCAGTGGGGTACACGACAGCGATCGCCCTCTCGTCCTAGAGATCATTTCTGACTATTGTAGATTGGTGTTCCAATAAACGTGTGTCTTTTGAAATGGCGTAAATGAATTAATTGAATTGCGTGATTGAGTTCCTCTTCCTCCCCTAAATGAATGAGATTCTACCCCTATACCTATTTTACAACCCTAAACGTGAACGTAAGAAGGTAAAAAAAAGTGCTTGAGTTGTATGGCGCATCTGAACTCGTCTGTGAAAAAATTGGCGCATGGTATGCAAAAGGTTGGTCACCCCTGGACTAGGGGGTCGACGGTTTTAAAAGTTTTTGGTAAAGGGTTCTTCGGCCGAAAAAAGTTTGGGAACTCTTGGTCTAGTTTATAAGATAAACACCTTTTTTCTAACGCGGCGTCATGATTTAAATGTATGTACACATTTGTAAATTTTGTATAGTGTTTATTAAAAAAATCAGTTCAGTTTCAAACCATTTAGACAATCGATCGGAGCGTGGTTGTTATTGCGACAGGATTTTGAGTACTTGGGCTTTCAGGATGAATGACGTGTGGAAAAGATTTGTGTGGGCTCGTGAGTGTGGGTTTCTTCTTGTTGTTTTAATTTTTGTTGTTTTTATGTTTCTGTATATCTTTGTTTTTATTTTTTATTGTTATTCTTATGATTGTGTGCGGTATATTGTGGGATGAATATTTATAGTCTTTCTGGAGTGACGATGTGTGAGGAGTTTAATTTCGCATGATGTTTCCAGTTGTAATTGAGGGTCACTGTTTGTCAGATTGATGAGAACGTGCAACGGGGTTTTGTTTTTGTGTACTGTATGTTTTTTGTATTCAGTTGTATAGTGTAAAAGTGTGGATACTTACAGGAACAATGATTTAATATCTTGAAGTCAACAGAAGAAAGCTTTCGTAAATCGTTTAATTGTAATACTTATTGTGTAATGACTGTTTTGGCCTGTCTGGAGTGATGAAGTGTGATGAGTTTGATTTCGCGTGATGTATACATGTGTAATTGAGTGTCACTGTTTGTCAGGTTGATGAGAATGTGCAATGGGGTTTTATATAATCCAAAATCTGAAAGAAGTATCGATTTATTTTTTCATGCTAAATATCCTCAGTGAGATACAGGCAAAAGCTTAGTTTACTGGGAACACGACAAATGAAAGACAACAAACCCAGATCTATTAAAATTGTATGTCCAAATTAAATTACCTGTTGTTTCTTTCGCAAATTATGTATATTTCTTGTCACGTGTAATAATAAAAGATTGCCCAGCAAACAAGCTAACTTAATAACCATGTTCACTTACTTTCAACTAACGGTTACGATACTAAATAATCTTTCATGTTCAGCAAGAAAATAATTGTAAGTGCGTTTAACGTCCAATTTTTTTTAACGAAAAACAATTTTTTTCGAACGTAATTAATTTTCTTTGTTCATCTTGAAGAACATATTTCTCTTTCGTGTGGGTTTCACGAGAAAAATAGGCATAAAAAACCAAACTGGTGGTTACTTAACTAATTTTATTTAACATATAACAAAAATGTTACTTAATCAAGTAAATTCGCATTGTATAAGTATCAGGCAAACATAAAAGTTATGAGATAAATTTTCAAAGGTTTATTAAGTTTGACCTTTGCTATTAATTAATGAAAAGGAATCTAAGATGGTTTGGACACGTGGATTTAAGAAAGACTTACACAACAAATGTCTAATGCAAATTAATGTGTGTAGAAGGTGTGGTAGAGGAAGTTCAAGGAGAATATGGTTGAATCAAGTAAATTATATTTTGATACAAGGAAAAGTAAGAAGCATGAAAAATCTTTGAAAACTTTATGACAAGGACAATTTATGGGTGGATGTAGAAGACGATAGATGTGGAGAAAGAAGAATACGGAATAAATAGATTATTAATGAATGTGAACTTAAGGTTGATATGTTGAGTTGAGTTGAGAGATATTGAAGAAATACTAAGAAAATAAATATACAGTGCAAATATGAGGGAAAGGTGGGGTTGAGGAAAGTCAAGGAAATGTGGTAGAGTCAAGTAAGTGTTATGTTGAAAGAAGGAAAAGTAAGAAGTATGAGAAATTGTAGGAGCTGTATGAGAAGGTGTATGTATCTTGAAGGGGCGAAATATGTGTCGAGATACGATAGTTTGGCGCTCTGTTCTCTCTGTATAACCCAGCAAGGAAACGGCGTGTGTATGTATTTAAATTAATCTGATATAAAGCTTTGATCTCTTACGACTAAAAAATAGTAGGAGAAAGACAGAATATCTGTACCTGCCATTTGAAGACCCAAATGCCACAACTCCTTCAATGGAACTGGATGGAGAAATATTAGCCGGCTGTAACTCATTTAAGTATCTGGGCTCACTCATTCAAAAAGATGGAGGGTGCGCCGCGGATGTTGACCATAGAATAAGTGTGGGATGGATGAAATTCAGATCTGCAATTATGTATGGCTCAGAATGCTAGACTATGTAGCTCAGAATGCTAGACTATGTATACAGCTCCTACTCTAGGCAACTTGAAACAGCAGAAATGCGAATGGTTAGGTGGTCGGCAGCAATATCACTGAAAGATAAAATTAAGAGCTCACGCATTCGTGGTAGTCTGGGAGTCACTGACATAAATTGTAAGCGGGAAGAGCGACAGCTGAGATGGTACGGGCACATAAGACGGAGACCACCAGACCACACTGTAAATCAGACAATGTCTGTGGATCTTCCTCGACAGCCGTCCAGAGGAAGACCAAAGAACTCCTGGATGACTCAATGCTCCAAAATCCTGCAGAGAAACGGCCTAGATGAAAGCGACACCCAGAACCGAAGAATATACAGCCTGAGAACGAGAAGAGCTGACCCCAACATCCTACCTAGGCAATGAATTGAGACAGTGCCAGGAAGAAGATATAGCTTTGGTCTCTGCAAAGCTCCAATTTACATTGATTGAATATCATATTTTTTCCATAGCTTATTCTCTTATCACGCGGTCATGTTTTTTTTTTCAATATTACGACATCATAAAATTCAATGGATATATCGCCTGTTGAGAATCATAATGGCGAAACTCCAAAAAAATAAATTTTCGAGTTAAGACTTCCAAATGGCACTAAAATGACTCATTTTTTACGTGCGCAAGTAGCGAAAGTATATTTCAACTCCTTGGAGCAGCAAGGAGTTGAAATATACTTTCGACACTTCTCTCTCTCCGTGGTTGCAGTCCTAAGACTGGTTTGCAGCAATTTCAACTCTTCTCCTCCATTCCTCCCTGTCCTGTGCGGCTCTTTTTAAATCTGTATATGTTGAGCAGCGCACGTCCACCAACAGGTCCTCCAGGTACTCTCGGCGTGGGCGTCCCCTAGAGTTTGTCCCATCGGTCATACCCTCCATTATGGCATGCAAGAGGCCCTCTTGTCGTATTATATGACCGATCCATCTTGCACGCCTTTCGGACAGGATCCTGAGCAGGTGCCTTCCTCCTTCGATTCGTTGGAGAACCTCTTCATTTGTGATGTGGTCTCTCCAGGAAATTCATAATAGTCTTCTATAAAACCACATCTCAAAAGCCTCTAGTCTTCGTCTATCTCTTTCGGATAGGCACCATGTCTCGCAGCCGTACATCAAGATACTCCATACATAGGTCTTGATGAGGAGTATTCTCAGTTTTAGGTCTATATTATTTGATTCTATTATTTTCGACCTTTTATTAAATGCAAGTCTAGCCTGATGTATACGGCTGTCGACCTCGCTCTCGGACCGACCGTCCCATGTTATTTTGCTCCCGAGGTAGACAAACTCCTCGGTGTTCTTTAGTGGTTTACCCGACATCACTATTCTCATCTGGTGTTGCGCTCGGCCTACAGTCAGCAGCTTTGTTTTGTCTTTATTTATCTTCATACTGTAGTTATTTTGAAGAATGCTTTCCATAGTTGTTAAGGCCTCTTATAGTTCCTCTTCACTTTCAGCAACCATAATCGACACTTACGCACGTAAAAAATGAGTCATTTTAGTGCCATTTGGAAGTCTTAACTCGAAAATTTATTTTTTGTAGTTTCGCCACTATGATTCTCAAACAGGCGATATATACTGTTTAGCTAATGTACATACATAACCTTTAAAAATAAAACTATTTATTTAAAAAAAACTTGGTCCCATTGGTGGTATTTCAAAATATTTTCATCCCTCACAGGTATCAGGGTGGAATAAAATGATCGCGGCACATATCCGCCTACTGGCAGCGAGAACACCCTCAGCCCGCCCGGCCTGTGGCGTGGCAGGTGCGGCCTCCGACCATTAGGTTGGGCTCGCATCCATAATTATTTCGCTACAAGGGTAACAATTAAAAAAAATCACAAACACTAATTCGTTATACAAGGAATGGACGAAAAAATATTATATATAAACGAGTATATGTAGATTATTTATTTAATTAATAAACATATTTATGTTTCATTTAATTGTTATTATAGTTCGGAAATTCTAGGATGATTCCTGTGACAGCTCACAAATTTGCCCGAATACAACCTTATGTAATGTATTTACCTAAATAACTTGCTATTTATTAGAATTGAGGCTTATATTAAAGTTGACAAAATAATTAAAATTACTGAACATCGTTACAAGGTTGTATTGGGGCAAATTTGTGAGCTGTCACAGGACTCATCCTACATTTTCTGAACTATAAATGTATTTATTAAAAGTATTTATACATGGGAAACTAACGATTTTCAAAATGAAATGAACTACGAAAAATTGTTTTTCTCTAAACTGACGTTTTAATTCCTAATTTTCATTATACTGACTTTCTAAATATATTATATGATTTGTATCTATCTTTAAATAGGCCAAGATCCACTGTGAATTAATACTAATTACGAACATTTAATTTTATGTATAAAAAAAATCCAATTATCATATACCCCATCCCTAGCCAATGCAGACTAACGTAGTGACTTTTGACGAACGTCGCCAAATATTATTTGATTTTAACAAACTGACACATTTTTGCTAATTTGTAACAAGATGTATTAATTTGACATTATTGTTAGTTTTATGTAATGTATTTACCTAAATAACTTGCTATATATTAGAATCGAGGCTTGTATAAAATAATTAAAATTACTGAACGTCGTTACAAGGTTGTATTGGGGAAAATTTGTGAAAAGTCTCAGGAACCATGCTACATTTTCTTTAGTATAGTGTGATTAGTGGAATAACAAAGTATTTGTAATTTATTGTTCTTCTTAACGTTCTCCACGTTGGAGGTTGGCAATCATCGTATCTTTTTCTGCAGCTGCTCTGAGTAATGTCTCCATGCTACAGTGGAACCTATCTCTGAGGCTCTTCAGCCAGGAGTTTCTGCTTCCTGCACTTCGTTTTCTTTTTATCTTCCCCTGCAATGTGACTTGGGTGATTTCATATTTATTTCCTCTCATGAAATGCCCAAAGTATTCCAATACTCCGCTCAATGCACAGGAATACTCTTTCGTCTTTTTAACGCTCTGAGGACCTCTTTGTTGCGCACTTGGTCAACCTAGTAAATTTTTAACATTTCCCTGTAGCACTATATTTAAATTAATTGTTAAATATTCTTATCATAATATAAATAGGCCAAAACCCGTACGGTTGTCGTTAAAGAAAGAATACGAGAATTTAATTTTGAATACAAGAGAGCGAGAGAGAAATACTTCGAAACAGATTGAAATTATACCGAACGAACCGGTGTAAAAGGGGACGATGCCAATTTATTTTGAATTGTAATTCATTAAATAATTTATTTATTTCCTATTATATTGAACCTTATAATAACTTGTGTTTACTACTTCGAAACATATTGAAATTATACTGAACGAACCGGTGTAAAAGGGGACGATGCCAATTTATTTTGAATTGTAATTCATTAAATAATTTATTTATTTCCTATTATATTGAACCTTATAATTACTTGTGTTTACTACTTCGAAACATATTGAAATTATACTGAACGAACCGGTGTAAAAGGAGACGATGCCAATTTATTTTGAATTGTGTTTACTACTTCGAAACATATTGAAATTATACTAAACGAACCGGTGTAAAAGGGGACGATGCCAATTTATTTTGAATTGTAATTCATTAAATAATTCATTTATTTCCTATTATATTTACCTTATAATTACTTGTGTTTACTACTTCGAAACATATTGAAATAATACTGAACGAACCGGTGTAAAAGGGGACGATGCCAATTTATTTTGATTTGTAATTCATTAAATAATTTATTTATTTCCTATTATATTGAACCTTATAATTACTTGTGTTTATTTATCTTACGCCTTTTTTTTAATGCAGACAATTATATGTGGCTTTTTCAAGATGTCTGAAATGCGAACACATTAAAGTCAACATATCTTAAACAAGTCTTCAAGGAAAACTTTATCAACGATTTAAATTGAACAACAGTAATGTTTATACACAAAACATCACATAGTGTATAAAGAGATTTTTGAGAGTTAAATAATTCATCAATCAAGATGTACCTTTTTTATTTTAAACTTTAAACATTAATGAACCCAAAAAACTTTAAGCTGATCTTGCTCCATTCGGTATTTCAAAAATGTATCATTTGTTTTACTTCTGTGAATATTTCACGGGTTGCAACTAGTTTTATTTTCTTCCTCAAAGAAAACCCATGACAGTTTTATCTCTATATAGATAATAAAACATTATTTATTTGTCCTTTTTATCTCAAGGTCAAAACTTTGGTATTATAACTGTCCATAGAAGTATAAAAACCACAAGTTCTTTGTTCTAAACTTGTTACTTACAACTTCTAGAAAGTCATCAAGTTACAATCACAATTATATAACTATCTCTCTCCTGCTCCGTGCTGTTCGCCTAATACATTTTTCCATCCTTCATACCGAACTACATAGCACACAAACGCCATTCCCGGCTGCTCCTTGCCCATGTAATGTCCACCCTAGTTGCCCTACCCTCGTCCTGCCCGAGTGGGAGGGCATCCGCCCCCCTGGGGCACCCCGGGGGGGCGAGAGACCCCCCCTTAATGTAGGCCGAGGAGGGTACGCCATGCTGGCGGAGGGAAAAAGAAACGTGGAAAATGTATAAGCACGAAAGGGAAACTTTGTTCACAGTGAAATATTAAAACTAAAAAAATATATATATACTCGTATTAATAGGTCTATGAAACATGAAAAGTTTTGCTAAGAATAAAAAGTTTTATTTGTTGCCAAATTCTCTTAACGCATAGATATTTATTAAAAAAAATATTAAAGTCAGAAAATAAACATGCTCATTATTTTATGCAGGGGCGTAACGGCCAGTTAAAACCAGATAAAAAGTTTGATTGATTTGAAATCCACATTTTATTTTAACATTTAGTTAATTTGAAGTAAAAAAAAAAGTGAAATTTATTTTATTTATTTATTTATTTTTTCAAAACAGGCTTAGCCCAATTACATTGAAAAATACAAGACATTAAAAAAGAAGAAAAATTACAGGGAAAAATATTTTTTTTTTTAAATTATATTAAATAAAAAATAATGCATATGTATACAAACGAGTATTTACACACAAACGTATGTTACATATATATTCAGTCACTTAAGTATGTTGATGAGTGCTTTCTAACGCGCTCAATCTAAGAAGAAAATTTACTTTTGCTTTTGGTAATGTGATATGAAATATGTCAATATCCGAAGCAGTCCCGTTAAGAAGAGTTAAGGCCCTTCCAACAGGCATAGCGGCTGGAAGACCCGTTCTTGCGTATGTTATTGAGAACAGTTCCTGCCGGCGCAGTCTAGTGTAATTGTTAGGAACATTTAACGCTAATCTTTGTAGTAATGCTGGACAGCTCACAACTCCTCGAACGAGTTTGACAACGTATACCAGGAGACGCAGATCTCTTCTTACGCTCAAGGAGTTATACCCTAGCATGCCCAGCAGAAACTGCGTAGGATATAGCCACGGATAGACACCAAACTCGCTCATGTAGAGATATCGTAGATATTTTTTTTTGTACTTTCTCCACCATGAGCGAGTTCTGCGCCCCCACCGGGCTCCAAATGCAAGCATTGCTTTCTAGTTTGCTACGGATCAATGAATTAAACAACGTTTTGAGCACCAATTGGTTTTAAAACGACTTAGAGATTCTCATCACAAATCCTAGAGTTTTATAAGCTGAGCTGCACATAACTTCTATGTGAGGACCAAACGCGAGATTGCTGTGGAACAAGACACCCAGATCTTTAATATTATCTGTGCGGGGTATAGGTATAGATTCTAGAGTATATCTATGGAATTTCAAGACGTGTATTGTACAATGAATGGTTTTATATACTTTGATTTTTTATGTTTTAATTTATACAGCATTAATTTGACACTTATAACACTTATAAGTGTCGAATTAATCCTGTATAAATTCGTGCTCTTAGAAACATATATGGGGGGATTATGTATAACAGACTACGGAATGAAGGGATGAGGGATGTGAGTGATGAATTTAAGACTGATGTGTTGAGCAAGGTAAAGAAGACCACTCAGAGATGGTTTGGGCACCGAATGACCGAATGAATGAAGAAAAACTAACGAAACAAATGTACACTGCAAATGTGAGTGGAAGGCGTGTGAGATAAAGGCCAAGGAAATCATGATTGAATCAATTGTACGATATTTTGTAAGAAGGGAATGTAAAGAGTCAGAGGAATTCTAGCTGTATAAGAAAGCGTATGGATGTAGAAGAGACGAGAGATGTGTGTCGCTATATGAAAGTCTAACGCTTTCTTCTTTTTGTCTACCTCGATAGGGAGTCGGAGTGTTATTAGGTATGTATATGTTACGCCATTGATATGGTTTCTGAAAAAATCTAGTAAAATTTATCGCTGAAACAATCTTAATGTGCATCAGAACCCGTCGTATTGCCCAGTCTTCTTCAGTGACAGAAATAAGGAGATGACACAGCTTGCCAACAACCTCATGACAATCAGGTCGAGTCGGTCGTAAACCTTATAGGGGCCTTCAAGTTGAAGACAAGTTTTAAGAAATTATATCCTTTTCGGTTATTAGTCACGCGTGAAAGTTGAAAACCTGTTAATTCCTTCCAAATAAACTTTTATTGTGTCGCTACTGTAGGTAAAGTCGAAATTGTGAAACCACCTGTTTGTTCCTTTTACTGTCTGACGTATCTTATAAGTCCCATAAAATCTATTTCCTCGATGAGATGTCTTCATTGTATCATATATTTCGAATCTGCGTCTGAGAAATGTTCCTTCGGAGAGATGTAGAACTTTGAGGTCGGTTTCTTCTTTTTCTTATAAATTTTTAATTTTTAATTTATTTATTTATTATTACACATGACAAGAAATATACATAATTTGCAAGTAGCCTGAACGAGTGGACTTGTTTTTGCTGTGGACTCGTTCTGGAATACAAGTAGCCTGAACGAGGGGAATTGTTCTTGCTAAATAATTAGTGTAAGAATTGTTATCTAGTTATAAGTAGTATGTAGGTGTAAATTATTTCTAAGATCTCATAAATTAAGGTTGAATAAATAAAATAAAATGATATGTAGGAAAATAAGAGTAAGTAAGTTCATAAATGATAACATACTATATAATGTAAGATTAGTTAAGTAATAAATTTGTATATAGGTATAGCCTTGACAAATGTTTGTACAATAATTTACTTTGTTTAATAAAAAAAAAAAAACGTAATTTGCGAAAAAACAACAGATAATTTAATTTGGACATACATTATTTTAATGGATCTGGGTTTGTTGCCTTTCATTTTTCGTATCCCCAGTAAACTAGGCTTTTGCCTGTATCTTACTGAGGATATTTAGCATGAAAAAATAAATTGATACTTCTTTCCGATTTTTGATTACACAAAAACAAAACCCCGTTGCACGTTCTTATCAACCTGACAAACAGTGACACTCAATTACAACTAGAAACATCATGCAGAATCAAACTCTTCACACATCATCACTTCAGAAATACCAAACCTGTTCATACCACAATATACCGCACACAATCATAAGAATAAAAACAAAAACAAAAGTAAAACTAAAAATGTTCATCCCATAATATACCGCACACAATCATAAGAATAAAAATTAACACAAAAAATATACAGAAACTCAAATACAAAACAACAAAAATCAAAACAACAAGAAGAAACCCATACTCAAGAGCCCACACAAATCTTTTCCACACGTCATTCATCCTGAAAGCCCAATTACTCAAAATCCTGTCGCAATAACAACCACGCTCTGATCGACTGTCTAAATGGTTTTCCTTCCTTTATCTTTATTGAATTGTTCCAAATCGATCAAATAAGGCGGTGTATTATGATAGAGCTTATGCCGTTCCTGGTGGCGTGGGATGATCTGGCTCCAAATGTTAGAGATAAGGGTGATGTGCGCAGTTTTAGGAAGACCTTGAAGACAACCCTTTTTGAGAAGTGTTATCTAAATTTATAATTCTATATGAACACTATATACATATATTATACTACACTACTTTTAAGGCCGAATTTGTTACTATATTACACACCCTTTTCCCTTGGTAAATTTTCTGCGGCTTTCTTACCAAATCTGTTTTTCGAAACATATGTGTATGGAGAGGGGGGGGGGAGTGCTAAATCCAATGGCCACAGTGTCTAATCTTATATATTTATTCATTTTAAATATTTCTTATCTGTCAATAATAGCGGTTTTGATATTCCGTGTAAAAGCTCCCTTGAGTCTTGAGTCTCAAACGGCGCTATGTAAATTGACATTTTCATATTATTATAAAGTAGCAGGCTACTTTAATACCATTGTAAACATAATAAGAAAGTTCTTGCAGCTACTTAAGAAGAATGCGTTCTTAATAATAATAAAATGGCAATTTACATAGCGCCGTTTCGAGAGCAAACTCTCCAACAAGGGCGCTCTAACTCAAGATTCGAACCCACACATAAATTTTAATAATACCTCCCAAAAAGGATTGTCTTTTAGTGTTTCCTAAAGCTGCACACGCCACTCATTTGTTTAACACTGGGAGGCAGATCATTTCACACCACAGGACCAACAACGAACATGAAGCGCGTTTTTTTTCTTCATAAAACTGCTTACAAAATAAATATTAATGTTTAAGTTGATGTCAGAAGATAGTTGGAGAAAATTTAACTGTTATAAGGGATGATAAACAGAAGAGTCTTTATGAAGTCTTCTTCTTTTCGCGTCAATGGCCGTATACTACGACTTCCGTTAAGATTGCTGCCACCTCGACAGCATTGGGTGGTCCACCAATCAAGTACTTTCCAGTGCAAAACACCAGGCTCCTCGGAGACTCCTGCAAGTGTTGCATCGAGTGCTCCTCACCTCAGATGCAGAGAACCGATCCATCACCCAACATTCCTCATTCTGACATATTGGCTTTAGTTCTTAATTGGCATTTCAGATCCAAATTCAGGTAAAGTCAACCCGCTGTAATCCGATGTTCCTTTTTACTTATTCATCCTGACAATTGAATCCAGGGGTCGGCAAACTTTTTTCGCTAAGAGCTAGATCATAAAAAATTTAGGCTTGGCGGGCCAGGAAGTAAACTCAAGGATATTTATATAGTTAATTCTACTTATATAGCAAATAAAAAGGTTTACCTTTCTTACTAGGCGGTGATAATACGACGGTGGTCCCAGAAGTACCCGACCTGACGAATAGATGGCGGTTGTTGGTTTAAAACATTACTATGGTAGAAAGTACTAAACTTATAAAGCTTAAGTTTCAAGTTTTAAGACGCTACGTTCTTTAGTATTCGTCAAAATCAAACCGGCAAAGAGACCACGTCGAATGCCCTAGAGCTACTGAGAGTTGAGACGGACTAACACTGTGTATGTTATACCTCGAAGGAAGGAACACAACTGCAAACTGAGATTATATTTCTTCGTTCCCATATACCGAAGTAGAGTGAGAGTGAGACGTGAATAGCGTCGCTTCCTCCCCCATAGCGGTTTTTTTAGAATGAATATACCTACGTCACACACTAGCACATGTTTGATTGTATTGGTGAATTTATTCCCGATTTTCACAAAATATCTCTGATGTGGCCGATAAGTGCTAATTATTATTTTTTTCATTCAATGCGTAAATGTATTACGGAGGAATACCTAAAATTTGAACCCAGTATTTATTATATAATATTTATAGAGATATTAAAGTTTTCAGAAGCAATGTGCACTAGTTACACATCAAAGGAAAGGAAGGGTTAATAACAATTTAAGGCTCGATCAAAATCAAAATAACCTTTCCCAGTGCCCGGTTAGTTTTTTTAGGAATTATGATTTTTGTGAAGGGTTTACTAAAATTGCTACGAGTATTTATACACATTTTGCTGACAGACAAAAAAACGAATGAAATATTCACTTTTATTAATTAAGGTATTAGAGAAACAGGCAAAATTTCGTATTATTGAACAACATATGTAGCATAATAATATTATAATAATAGGGTCTACTAATGAGATTAATGTAATTGCTTTTTCTGAGATAACTTTTCGTCAAACTGGAGTTCGAAGTTAGTACTTACTCTCATCAAAATTGATTGCAAATTGTCATATGTTAATGCAGACCTATATTGCGATTTTAAGTACTTCATTTTTGAACATTTAAATATTTTTTGTGATAATTAATGTTTTCAGGAGAAAATAATTTTATTTAATTAATGTATTGCAATAAACTTAAACTAGCTATGTACTAAATAAAACAATACATATAGAATTGAACAAAAAATATTAAAAATGAGATTGGTTATTATTAGGTCGTGGGCCGGATTAAAATAGGCAACGGGCCGGATTTGGCCTGCGGGCCATAGTTTGCCGACCCCTGATTTAAGCCATCAATATTGATTTTTTTAAAGTTGATATGTTGAAGACAGCAGATTATGTATGTGTGTGGATTTAAAGGTGCACAAAAACATTAAATCTATAATTATTTTTTCCATTTTGTTTCAGGTTAGTGACATATTCCAGAAAATTCTGAAAAATAAACAAAATAAAGGGAATGGAGGTAAGTATTTTTAGTTATCCACTTTAACCTTTCCTTCCCTGTGTTGGGTATCTTCTACACGTTACTTCTAATAACCATCAATATCTCTATAAATATAATAAATACAAGATTAAGATTTTAGGTATTCCTCCATAATATATTTACGCATTGATTTAAAAAATAATATTAATAATAATCAGAATTTATCGACTTCATCGTGGGTATTTTGTGAAGATCGGAAACAAATTTGCATTTAAACGCTGTGAGTGCCTCGATCTTGGGTCTTGACGATAGGTGAAGAGTATGCGGGAAGCGCGACACTATATTCGCATCTCACTCTTGCATATTCCACTGAATTGCGAGGAGCTCAATTGTCTCAATCGTCGCAAGCGTAAGCCACGCCGGGAGTAAGCCACTACCGCTCCGCGCCGCAGTAGCTTTTGGGCTTGCAAATAGATTAGACCTACGCCCGTTCCGTGAGCGTTGCCAGATGGTTTTTTAATGTTTTCAGCAAATAAATCTCAATTATTATAATTTTTAATTTCAATTATAATTAATTAAGGGGATTATCTATGAATGTTCTTATTTTTTCGATTTAAAATCGCTAATTTTGGATCGCGTACTCACTACCCAACGCCGGAGCGCGCGTTTCAATTTTAACACCGTAAGGGAAGGGTTAACAACAAATGTATAGAAATTTATTTAATCTATTTAAATGTATTTTTTTACGTACGTTAAACGGCTATGAAATATTAAGATGTTTCGCATAATCTTACATATCCTCTTGCGACTTTCTGCTCTCCTGGGGTCCTGTTTCAGAATCTTTACTTACTCTGTCGGGAACATACAACTTTCAGGAAATTTAATGGATTATTTAAAAGTGTTTTCTCATTACATACGAACACATAAGATTTGTTTTTGATTTTATAAATGAATAGATATATTTTATAAGTCATAAGAATTTTCACATTATTTGAACCAATTTTAGAAAAAGTCGACAAGAGTATTTTAGTTCCAACTTTGATGTATGGCAGTGAAACGTGGACGTGGAACAAGACTGAAAAAACCCAAATAAATGCTGTAAAAACACGCGCACGTAGAGTAATAAATAGGATGACAATGTATGACAGAATACGAAATGGAGGGATTGGGTTTATATTCTGAACCTCATGTTAATGTATTGAATACGATGAAACAGAGCAATCTGTGATGGTTTGGACATGTGGAACGAATGAATGAAGAAAGAATTCTTCCTAGTATCATGTCAGGTCCCCCCAATGCTAACTATCACCTGAGAGAAAGCATATTTGTCCCCGGCAGTCCAAAAAAGATCCCCAACGCTCCTTATACCAGTCCAATCACGTATATTGCGGAGCCAGGAGATTTGCCTCCTGCCAACACCTCTTCGACCCCCTATTTTGCCTTGGATGATCAGGTGCAGTAATTTGTACTTTTCTCCTCTAAGTACGAGTACATGACCCAAATAGGATACCTTTCGGATTTTAATATTAGTCAGCAACTCTCTATCAACTTTGGTTCTTTGAAGAGCCCTTGTGTTGCTGATCATATCCGTCCAGGGTATCCGTAGCATTCTCCGGTGCATTCACATTTCGAATGCTTCCAGTCGGTTCATACTACCAACTTTGAGGGTCCATGATTCCATTCCATATAATAACACTGACCAAACGTAGCATTTAACTAACCGTTGTCTAAGTTTCAAGTTTAGAGTATCGAAGAAAGAATAACAAAACAAATATACAGTGCAAATGTGAGTGGAATGCGTGGTAAAGAAAGATCAAGGAATGTACGGGTAGATTAAGTGTTGAATAGTTAATGAAAGAAGATAATATAAGAAGTCAGCGAAATCATAGGAGTTGTATGAGAAGGCGTGTGGATGCAGAATATGTTAAATATGTGTGTCGAGATGATAACGTCTGGCACTCTCTCCTTTCTGCCTACCCTGGCAGGGAGACGGCGTGATGGCATGTCATCGCTTCATACCGTTCTATATCCAACGTCACTCTTCCATCGTCTGAGAAAATACTCCCTAAATAGTAGAATACCTCAACTTGTTTCTATCTTTCATTATTCACCCATATATCACATTTTCTTTTCCTTTCACATTTTTCTATCACATTCCTATTCATTCTCAGATCTTTCTCTTTGCATCCCTCATAAAAAATAACAATTAAAATTACACAATGGAACTAAAACAATCGACAAGTCCAACGAGAAGGCAGAGTACTATAATTTAACACAAGAACATAACAATAATTTGTGATGCTATGTATTAAACTTCATTAAATAAAATTGACGACTGTTCGTTCATTAGGCTTTTAAAAATTTAAAACCTCTTCAAACAACAGGTGTAAGGGTACATGCATACCATCACGCCGTCTCCCTATCGAGGTAAGCAGAAAAAAGAGAGCACCAGACTTTTTTATCGGGTCACACATCGTTCGTCTCTTCTACATCCATACACTTTCTCACATAGTTTCTTCTTTCAAACTATCGTATACCGGATCTAAACATTATTTCTTTGGTTTTCCTCCACCACGCATTCCACTCGCATCTGCACCATATATATTTGTTTTGTTAGTCTTTATTTGTTCATTCGTTTCACGACTTCTTCATCTTACTTAATCACTTCATTCCATATTCTGTCATACAGGTGTAAAAATATCATTCCATATTCTGTCATACAAGTGTAAGAATATCATTCCACATTCTGTCATACAGGTGTAAGTAAAAAAAATTACTCGTACAATCTCTGCTCTTTCCGATTCTGGACTATGCGGACGTATGTTACTTGGACGTTACAGAGGAACAGCTGGACAAATTACAGCGTCTTCAAAATGTGTGCCTAAGATTCATTTTCAACCTACGTATGTTAAGTACGACCATATAACTTCATACCAGAAGGCATTGAACTGGTTGAATGTTAGAAATAAACGCCAAATTCACATAATGTCTCTATTGTATAATATCCTTAACTGTCCCGCCGCACCCTCTTATCTTGCCGAGAATTTTCAGCGTCTTTCCAATCATGGATTAGCGCTACGCTCAAACATAGATTGTTTATTGGCCTTTCCGGTTCACCGCTCCTCTTTCTTTACGTCGTCCTTTACTGTCCATGCAGTGAGACTCTGGAATCAGTTACAAACCAATATAAGACTCGCTCCATCCTTGGCATGCTTTAAGAAGCGACTGAAAAACCTCTTAATTTCTAGTCAGTAAAATAACGTGTTTCATTCCTGATTTTTCTTTTCCTTTCCTCTCCACCATCCTTTTGATTGATGATATCTCACTTTATATGAAAAATAATGTTCGGGTGATTGTCCGTCTTTGTGGGGTTCGTGGGCATGTGCTCACGTATATGTTTATGGATTTCGTAGGGATGGATAGTCATTTGAATGATTTATGCGACCACGCAACTTGCTTCATTTACTTTTGTCTGGTTGGTTGGAAGAGATTGCCGCCTGGCAATAAGACCGCCAGATAATATTTGCAATAAAAGTGTTCAATAAATAAATAAGAATATCATTCCATATTCTGTCATCCAGGTGTAAGAATATAATTCCATATTATGCCATACAGGTGTAAGAATATCATTCCATATTCTGTCATCCAGGTGTAAGAATATCATTCCATATTCTGCCATACAGGTGTAAGAATATCATTCCATATTCTGTCATACAGGTGTAAGAATATTATTCCATATTTTGTCATACAGGTGTAAGAATATCATTCCATATTATTCTGTCATACAGGTGTAAGAATAACCTGTAAAAAATCTTATATTACGAAACAATTTATTACAAATATCCATTTTTCAATATTTTCTAACTCCTCTCGGATACTTTTAGGGAGGCATGGATCTTCTGAGGGGGAGCTGGGTGCTAACAATCACGCACCCCGTTTAATTACGGGGTGGATATTCCTTTTCTTTCATCCCCTGCAAGGAATCTCTCTCTCCCTATTCCTTCATCGGTCCTCAACACTGAGTTTTTTCTTCGGATTTTCTTTTCCTTAATACTTTTATTACTCGGCGTTCCTTCCAGTTTTATTATTATGCCTGGTAGTATGAAATTAAAAGTTTTCCGCCTAAATACTACAAAGTCTTGTGAGTAAGTTTAAAATGTAAAGTTTTTGAAAATATCACTGCTATATATAAAATATTTATTTTCGAGGTTCCATTTCCTATCGGATGTTGGTCACCGTAGTGACAATCCTTTTGCTGTTTACTGCAGTTCGGAATAATTCAGTAGAACTGCACATAAATTATTAGAGTTCGGCTCAATCACATGGAACCCGAGATGAACTCCAAATTATCTGATAGTTTATTGGCTCCAAAGGAGAATTGTCTGACTCCTTTATTGCAAAGAGTATGGATTTTATCCATACATGTATTTCACATTTTTAATGGGCTCGCTTAGATATTACGTGGATCGTCCAGAAAGTAAAGAACGTTTAGGCATAACTAAATAAAAACGAAAGATATCAATACAAAACTTTATTTACAAAGTCACAGTACCTTACTCTATTTAACAATGTAGTCGCCATAGCTGTCAAGACACTTATTGTGACGTAGAACCAATTTTTCAATTCCGATGTTATACTCTTCTACCGCCAAATATTTGAGCCAGGATGTCACTTCTTGTTTGAGGTCTTCATCGTTTGCGACCTGTTTTCCACCCAAAAACCTTTAGTTTCGGGAATAAGTGAAAATCACTCGGTGCCAAGTCAGGGCTGTAAGGAGGATGTCCAAAAAATTCCCACTTAAGACGTTGAAGTTCTCACTGTGTTCGTGCTGATGCATGAGGCCGCGCATTGTCATGAATCAAAACCACCTTTCCCGACAAAATTCCACGTCTCTTGTTTTGAATGGCGCATCTAAGTCGTTGAAGAGTTTTGCAATAGGCCTCTGAGTTTATTGTGTGTCCTCTTGGCATAAACTCCACGTGGATCAAACCCTTTCGGTTCCAAAAAACTGTTGCCATAACTTTTTCTGGTTTTGAGATTCGGTTTTTTTTCCCAAGCACACATTTTTTGTAGCCAAGGTGCTCTGTCACTATTTCATGTAGGAGCGATCGTGAAATTTATGTGAAAGATTCATGTACTGTGCTTAAAGTTGCCTATAAATTTCGATAGGCCGAACATTTTGTGCATTCAGAAAACGAATGACACTACGCACTTCACATTTGGTGAGATTTTAGATGGGCGCATCCATTTTGAAAGGTACCAGAACAAAGGTGCATGACCGTTCAGCAACAAAACTCGGCTCACACTGAAGCGGGGGAAAGGAGCTAACTGGCGCGCATACGATCGCGGTGGTAGGAGATCGGCACAGGTCGTGGTGCACAATCGTTCTTTACTTTCTGGACGCGCCTAGTACTTCTTCAGTATTATAAGAGATCTACATATCAGGAAAAATAGCAAACTCTTTTTTGATTGACAAACTTTTTATGTACCAGACAATTATTTACGTCATTGTGAATTACGGAATCACTTTCTCCCAATTTGTTTTGTTGGGAGAAATCGGTGTATAGCAAAAAAAATCCTCAGATATCTATGGTACAGAACAAAGGGCGATTACCCAAAATATGCTCACCATGCCGAACTTCTCACGGTGTGTAACTATAGAAGCCTTGAAACAAGAAGGCAAGAATCCATTGCGATATTCCTAATAAAGGTTTTCCAAGGTTCCTTTAACTGTCCCGCTATTCTAGAAGCACTAAGTTTATATGTACCCAATAAATATAGCCGTGCAAGGAATCACCCTCTGTTCTGCATACCAACTTACAGGACGAATATCATGGCTAAATACTCAGTCACGCGTGGTATAGAGATATTGAACCAACTGAATGACACTGTGGATATATTCTCGGTACCGTCTAGCAGTATGAGAAGAATCCTGGCTGATATTATTCCTAACGAATAAGCTAACGCTAGAAGCAGCCCCTCTTTGTGTAACAGGAGAAATCCGTGCAAAGCGGATAAAAAAAAAAAAAAGTCTGTCAGATATACTATTTGTAACCACGTTAAAGAGGCCTTAAGTGAAAAGTCTGACAGGAAACCTTTAAAATAAATTGGGTTCCAACGAGAATCAAACCCGTGGAGATTGAGGGTGTTATATAAAGGATTCTAGCATCACCAGATCAGAGGGACATCCTAAGACAATTGGATTTTTTACGCAGAAACTGAGGACAGCTTGGATTATTTAACCTTCCAAAAAGGGTCGACAGACAGTGAATATTTCTTCGCTGTCTTATTTATTTTAAACCATTAAAGTGCCTTGCACGGTATTCCGAAATATACTCATATTGTTTTCGGTTTAAAATAAACCGGACTCAAACAGATTAGAAAGGTCTTCTTCTTCTTTTAGGCCTGTTGGCCTGTTATGGTCCTACATCATCGTTTCCTTCTTGTGACATCGACTGCCAGCTGTCTTTCTATCTTTTGGGAGGTAGTCCTGGAGGTCTGCTTGCTTGGGGGATACTATCCCTGGCCATTCTTACAGCTCTTGGTTCCACCATTCTGGATACATGTTCGTTCCAGAACCTTCTTCTCTGTCGTCCCCATCTGACAATATCTTCAACTTCGCACATCCTTCGGATTTCTGTGTTTCGTACTCTATCACGAAGGATTTTGCTAGCGATACTCTTGAGTACCTTCATTTCGCTGGTTCGAAGGAGATTTTTGGTTCTGACAATGTCGGCTCTGGACCCTATGCTGTATGTCATTATGGGGCTGACACAGGTCTTGTATATTCTCACCTTGTTTTGGATGTTCATATACTTGTTTTTTCCAGATAGTATTCTTTAAACATCCGGAAATAGCTGCGGCCTTTTGTGGTTGTTCAAGTACTTCGCCATAGAGGTCATTATTGCACATTATGCTAGCACCCAAGTATTTAAATTTTGTTACTTGTTCAATTGGTGTGTCGTCGATCACCACACTGCATCCAACTTGCTCTCTGGCTAGAGTCATGCATTTAGTCTTGCTGATGGAGATAGACATGTTGTATTTTTTGGAAGCAGTGTGGAATCGATGTAGCATTTGTTGCAGGTCTTCCTCTGATTCGTATATGATGGTGGCATCGTCAACATAGCATATGATGTTTAGCATATTGTCACCCATCTTGTATCCCAGGTTAAGGTCGGCAACTTCTTCTATAATTTTATCCATAACCAAGTTTAAGAGAAATGGGCTTAAACTATCTCCTTGTCTTACTCCGGTTGGTGTTGGAACGTCATTAGAGAGTTCTCCGTCTACGCGAATTCTTTTGGAGCTGTTTAAAAAACAATTGATTAAAAAACGTTTGGTCCTGTGACTTAACTGTAAACATTAGACAAGATTATTAGATCTAATGAAACTGTGCAAAATGTATCCATCTGTAACAAAGAAAACTTAACTATCGTTTAACTTGTTAGGGTAAATAAATTTCTTAATATTTTTAAATATTTAATATCATGTTTAAATGTCAATACTAATTGATTGCACCCTCCTTTAATACGCGACCCCTCCTGCATGGTGTGTGCCACTGATACTTATCGTAAAAATATTATTTTTAAAAGGTCATCAGCAACCACCACTTTGCGATTTTTAACGGAATTTATTTATAATTCAATTAAATATATTTTAAACAATTTAAAAAAAAATGGAAATTCCGTGAGCTATCCAATATTCAGTTTGTAACCACAAAATGTGTTTATTTATTTATTCAATACTTTATATTCTACAGTTTACAAGATGGTAGGTAAATATTGCTAGGTGACAATCTCCTCGTATAGAAAAAAAAACAACCTGCAGCACATACATAGCATAACGTCGTTCCCCTGTCGGTGTAGGCAGAGAGGAGATATCACCATATTTTCCTAGAGTGACACGTACTATATATTTCGTCTCTTCTACATCCATTCTTTTTCCTACCACTTCCAGAATTTCTTTGATTTTTTACATTTCTTTCTTTCAAAATAACATGCACTTGATCCCACCACACTTTCCTTGATCTTCCTTTACCACGCATTCCGCTTACATTTGCTCTATACATATGTGTATATTTGTTTCGTTAGTCTTTTTTCATTAATTTGTTCCAAACCATCTAAATGTGTTATTTTTTATCTTACTCAATACATCACCCTTAAACTCAAATTTATCTCTTATCACTTCATTCCGTATTCTGTCATAAATGATTACTCCTTGTATTCTTCTCGGTGCACGCTTTTCTTCAGCATTTATTCAACTCCTTTCATAATTTTTCCATGCCCACGTTTTACTTCCATACAGCAAACATTTTCAAACATGCAGTACTAAAATAATTTAAACAAAAAAGTTTAAAAAAAAAACGATCCTTTTATGGTCAAGTGAAGGAAAAAGAATTTGGAATAAAGGATGGTGGAAAACCAGGAAATGCTATATATATATATATATATATATATATATATATATATATATATATATATATATATATATATATATATATATATATATATATATATATATATATATATACAATGTTTATCTATTTGTGTTTTTGTAGCATGTCAACGTTGGTGTGAGTCTTATTTAAATTGATAGCAGGTTTCAGAGTCTAACAGAAAATTTAGTGCAATTCACAGAACTATGTAACACTAGGTAATAATAGTTTAAGATTATTAGATACGTTCTGTTTGATCCTACCACCACTCACAAAATATATTTCACTGTTGTGTTGTGGAGGACAAAATATGTCCCACTGTTGTGTTAGGGGAGACAAAATATGTCCCACTGTTGTGTTATGGGGGACAAAATATATCCCACTGTTGTGTTGTGGGGGACAAAATATGTCCCACTGTTGTGTTATGGGGGACAAAATATGTCCCACTGTTGTGTTGTGGGGGATAAAATATGTTCCACAGTTGTGTTATGGGGGACAAAATATGTCACACTGTTGTGTTGTGGGGGACAAAATAGTGTCCCACTCTAATGCTATCTACACTAGAAGAACGGAATCTGTTTTATTTTTTAACATCATGTGATGACGAAAAAGGAACACCCAAAGGGAGTCATCATTCAGCGGAAATCTGCGAGTACCGTGCCTACTGTGTTTCTAAACTCGAAGGCCGGAGACAATGCTGACTCTCAGCCATGCTTTTTAATATAGAGTTGTTAAGGGGTGCCATGGAAATGAATAAAACTATGTATTATTTCTGTGGCGTTATGGCAGAAATTGACATGCCCGTTTTACCTTAGTTTACAGGAGAAGCAATATTAACTTTGATAAGCTGTTAAAATCAGTATAAATAAGCATTTTTTTAGTTTTTCCAAACAATATATCTTTTGTTTGGATAATGACTGACACACTAAGTGTTGCCACAACATGCTGAGAAATATTTTCTATAAATTGGGAAAATAAACACAAAATTACAAAAAACGGACATATCAACTTCTGCCATAACGCCACAGATTTATAGTTATAGGCATTAATACTGTGAAGGTTTAATGGTTCAAACACTGTTTATTCCACTTTATATAATGATATAACCCTACCGGTTTCAAGGTTTTAACCTCATCATCAGGGTAGTCTTGTTAGTGTTTTCCTGGCAATTAGGTGAAAACCTTGAAATCGGTAGGGTTATACCATAAAACTAAAAACAATAAAATTATTTAGGTGATATCTTGTATTCCGAATATAACATATCGTATTAAAGACTTCATTAATTCGTATGAGAGCTTTTAACATATTCGAATTGGCGATACCTTTAAGTATCTTGGGTCACTCATCCATAGCGATGGAGGATGTGCAGCAGATGTAACATATAGAATTAGTGTGGGATGGATGAAGTTTAGATCAATGACGGGAGTTCTATGTGATCCGAAAATGCCAAAACAGTATACCAAACGATTGTCAGACCCGCACTCCTCTATGGCTCCGAATGCTGGACGATGTATAACTCTTACTCGAGGCAACTAGAAACTGCTGAAATGCGCATGCTAAGATGGTCAGCTGGTATGTCCCTAAGAGACAAAATAAAAAACTCACGCATTCGTGGAAGCCTAGGTGTTACAGACATCAACAGTAAGACGGAGGAGAGGCGATTGAGATGGTATGGGCACGTTGGACGCAGAACACCCGATCACATTGTGAACCAGGCAATCTCCATGGATCTTCCTCGAATAACAACCAGAGGAAGACCAAAGAATTCATGGGTGGTGCAAAAAGATAACCTGATGCAGAGGCACGGCCTGGGGGACGTAGTCCGGGACAGAAGAGCATACAACCTGAGGACGAGGAGAGCTGACCCCAACGATCTTCGCTGACAGTGAGTTGGGATGGAGCCAGGGAGAAGAAGATACAGACATTGTGAAGAAGGTGCTCATGAGACAAACATTGTCTTTGGTTCCATTAATAACGCCTTCAAGTTAAGAACCACTGACAGAAGCATGTTACTCACAGTTTGAAATATAACGATACGTGAACAGGCAACAAGACACGTCTAGTATGTACATGTGATTAAATTATTGTTATCAGACAAATTCCACCTGACTATATGCTTTTTTAAATTTTTAATTCGAGAATCGAACATGAACCCTCCTGGTGGAAGTCAAGCGTTTTCCAAACTAGGCCGCAGAGCTCTTCCAAGGACTTAACTTTGTATACAGTACATCTTGATGACGGGCTTGTCGGGCTCATTACTACGAGGGTCATCCAGAAAGTAAGGTTACAACATTTATGTAGGATCGAAAAATGCTTGTATTTAATTGAAATTCACAGGATACTTCACAAATATATTAAACTATTTTTCAACGTAATCGCCGTCGAGATCGAGACATTTCTGTAGTCAGGGCACCATCTTTTGTATGCCAGTGTCATAGACCTCCGCCGCCAGCTCTTTCAGACACTTCTTCACAGCTTCCTCGACCTCCTAATCGTTGGAAAATTATTGGGGTGTAATGACACATCCACGTCTCATCCCCCGTTACGATAGAGTCCAGAAAAGCTTCTCCCTCCTGTGCAAAACGATATAAAAATTCACGCGCAGCGGTCACGCGATTTTGACGGTGTTCCGGTGTGAGCATTCTGGGCACCCATCTCGCACACAACCTCTTGTAACCAAGTTTTTCCGACACAATATCACCAAGGATTTCGAGAAATGTCTGAAAATTCTTCGTGAAGGTCGTCAAGCGTCACACGGCGGTCATTTCGCACTTGTTCTTCAATTTTTTTGCACAAGTACGTCAGAAATCACTGCCTTGCTTCGTCGTGAGTATCAATACGGCCTTCTCTGAACAACCTAACCCACTTAGTGACATGTTGTCGACTCATCACATCACTACCATAAACTTCCACGAGCTTCCGATGGATATTCGCGGCGGTATTGTTCTGCAAAGTAAAAAAAACGAATGACCGTGCGGATCTCGCACGGATGAGAGGTGACGGGAGCGTGCGACGACCTCTCCATCAGAAGAATGTACTGTGACTGAACAAAATGGCCGACAAACACGCGAGACCAAACAAACTGACCTTTAGGATCTCCCTTATACGCCAGGTGCGCCAACTTCGAAACAAAAAATTTCCCCTGGCCTCAGGAGCCCTTGTAACCTTAGTTTCTGGATGACCCTCGTATGTAGCAATATCTTGAAATCAACCTAAAAAGGTCTTAAGTGAAAACTAGACTGATACCCTTTTCAAAAAAATATTAATTTTGATAGGATTCGAATCCGCAACTCCTGAACTGGAAGACAGTTGTCTTACCAACTAAGCTATGGAAGTCGTTAGTATACATTTTTTATATTGCTTTTATATTAAAATTATGCAGTAGAAAAGTATTCCTAGTGCAGTTGCAGTTCTCTTTTTCGTGATTTCTGTGGATTTAGGAGTTCTGTGAATCATGTCTACAAATCAGTGAATGGTCCTTTATAAATTTAATATTTCTAATTTAAATGCTCTTTCTTGGTGTAGTGTGACTATAGTGGGATTTAATTTGATTGCTAATTGAGTGTAATTTTTATTCTAATGGTCACTGTATATATGTTTTAAATGTGATAATATTACAAGGACAATTTATAAAGCGCCGTTTAGGCAGCAGAATTTCCTTAAGGGCGCTGTAACTCGAGATTCGAACCCATGGAAAAAACATGTTGATTGTAAGGATAGAAAGGTGTTGGCTGTAACCATTACATAATGTACCGCTTCTGCATATTTAAATAAAAACATATTTGGTAAGAAAAAGGCAGAATACTTATTAAGGGAAGACGAACTACAAAGAAACCTTTGCAGATCTTCTGACACGTGATGTAACATGTAACCCATTCCAGTATAGTGTAGGCTGTGTGAAGTGTTCATATATAATCATGAATTTTGATAAGACGTCCCAATAAGGGATGTTTTCAAATGCGTCGTAAAGCTGCACCCTAGTTAGCCAGATGATTGTTTTGAATATTACACTGTAAAAAAATCTAAATAAGTTTTTGAAAAAGACTATTGTTTCAAGGACTCGTTTTCAACAATTTTTCGCCCTAATTGCGTCTAACGCTTAAACAATGGTAATAAAATTTACCCTCCCACCCTGTGTGTGTGATCTCCTGCATCATCATGCGCTCCTGATATCTCGAATGGTTCCACGACTCGAAGGATCACGCGCAATTACGCACCTCGTTTAATTACCGAGCGGATATTTCGTGTTTTTTTCCTCCTACTTCTGCACCCCGCCTCCCCCTAGAAGTCCCTCCCGGACACCCTCACTGTTTGTCCCTCGCCACCCTTACAACCCCCTGACATCCTCTGCTACCCACTGCCACCCCAGCGGCACACGAATACTCCCCCATCCACGTTCAAACCCTCACACCCTTTTAGTGCCATGTTCGCAAACCTACGGCGTACGTGCCACTAAATCTAAATATCGAAAAGTAGAATATATAACAATAAATCACTTTGTTATTATTTAATTTCATTAATCCTCACTACAAATGTTTCTACCTTCTATCTAGAGACTCTATTGTCGCCTGAAGAAAACCTCAGCATAGGAGATACAAACACGTGTAATGGGCATTAATTGAATCAATAGAATAAAAAAAGTTTATTATTGTTAGACATTCTAATATAGAGTGCCACAAAGTTAAAGCCGAAATATTTGCCAAATCTAAAAAGAGTTAACTCTTTTTTCTTTCTTATGGTAGGTTACCTTCAATATATCCAAATTGGTGATTTAGATATATTGAAAAGCGTGGCTGGGAGACAATATTGTATTTGGCCCCAGAATTTCGATCCTTAGGGTTTAGAGCCACTCGAAATGGTACGATACTCGCGGTCCGACATTGCGCATGTTTTTTTTTAACCTGGCGAGTTTATTGGCATGTGGCAATCTCTTCCAACCAACCAGAAAGAGGTTTTTATAGGCCCTAAGTGTTAACCACACTGAAATCCTATTTAAAAAAATCTGGGTTCCAGCGGGGATCGAACCCGAAACCTCCGGATCGGCAGACAAGCGTCTTACCACCAGGCCACGGAGTTTGTCATGTGTAAGGATAAGAAAGGTAGTAAAAGGAACTAAATGTTGTGTAAGGATAAGAAAGGTAGTAAAAGGAACTAAGTTATGTGTAAGGATAAGGTAGGTAGTAAAAGGAACTAAGTTATGTGTAAGGATAAGGTAGGTAGTAAAAGGAACTAAGTTATGTGTAAGGATAAGAAAGGTAGTAAAAGGAACTAAGTTATGTGTAAGGATAAGAAAGGTAGTAAAAGGAACTAAGTTATGTGTAAGGATAAGAAAGGTAGTAAAAGGAATTAAGTTATGTGTAAGGATAAGAAAGGTAGTAAAAGGAATTAAGTTATGTGTAAGGATGAGAGAGGTAGTAAAAGGAACTAAGTTATGTGTAAGGATAAGAAAGGTAGTAAAAGGAATTAAGTTATGTGTAAGGATAAGAGAGGTAGTAAAAGGAACTAAGTTATGTGTAAGGATAAGAAAGGTAGTAAAAGGAATTAAGTTATGTGTAAGGATAAGAGAGGTAGTAAAAGGAACTAAGTTATGTGTAAGGATAAGACTGGTAGTAAAAGGAATTAAGTTATGTGTAAGGATGAGAGAGGTAGTAAAAGGAACTAAGTTATGTGTAAGGATAAGAAAGGTAGTAAAAGGAATTAAGTTATGTGTAAGGATGAGAGAGGTAGTAAAAGGAACTAAGTTATGTGTAAGGATAAGAAAGGTAGTAAAAGGAACTAAGTTATGTGTAAGGATGAGAGAGGTAGTAAAAGGAACTAAGTTATGTGTAAGGATAAGAAAGGTAGTAAAAGGAACTAAGTTATGTGTAAGGATAAGAAAGGTAGTAAAAGGAACTAAGTTATGTGTAAGGATAAGAAAGGTAGTAAAAGGAATTAAGTTATGTGTAAGGATGAGAGAGGTAGTAAAAGGAACTAAGTTATGTGTAAGGATAAGAAAGGTAGTAAAAGGAACTAAGTTATGTGTAAGGATGAGAGAGGTAGTAAAAGGAACTAAGTTATGTGTAAGGATAAGAAAGGTAGTAAAAGGAATTAAGTTATGTGTAAGGATGAGAGAGGTAGTAAAAGGAACTAAGTTATGTGTAAGGATAAGAAAGGTAGTAAAAGGAACTAAGTTATGTGTAAGGATGAGAGAGGTAGTAAAAGGAACTAAGTTATGTGTAAGGATAAGAAAGGTAGTAAAAGGAACTAAGTTATGTGTAAGGATAAGAAAGGTAGTAAAAGGAACTAAGTTATGTGTAAGGATAAGAAAGGTAGTAAAAGGAACTAAGTTATGTGTAAGGATAAGAGAGGTAGTAAAAGGAACTAAGTTATGTGTAAGGATAAGAAAGGTAGTAAAAGGAACTAAGTTATGTGTAAGGATAAGAAAGGTAGTAAAAGGAACTAAGTTATGTTTAAGGATAAGAAAGGTAGTAAAAGGAACTAAGTTATGTGTAAGGATAAGAAAGGTAGTAAAAGGAACTATTGAATATTTCCACAGACTATGTCTGACATTTTCAAATTTGGTTTTATGTCCAATTTTTTATTATTTCGACACACAAATTAGAAAATGTTTGTCTACCGCTGTTTTAGTACCCCCACAAAATACCACCACCAAAAACCACCCCTCGTGACCCGTTGGGGTGGCTGAGAGGGATAATCGCTGGCACAAATGTCTGCCTGTGTATGTATGTGTGTAAGTACGGGGGACGCACGCACACGCACACTGTCACGCACCTACTCTGCACGGACACACACACGCCGGCCTATTTGGGTAGGAAGTAGCATTTGTGCTGGTTGTTCTACACGTCCTAGAGCTCATATAGGTTCTATAGGTATAAAGTTGCGCCTACCCACGCACTATACGCTGGCACACTTTGCCCTATGTACTATTTGCAATTGGGGGCGTATATTCGAAAAGGACCCAACCCGCATAATACCTGATTTTTAAGCGATGACGGTGATGTATAGTATATATCATTTGAGGGAAGCTATGCCTTTCTGTGGCTTAGAGTCATTCAGTATGACAACGCTTTACCTTTTTAATTTTAATTTTATTTAATTTAATTAACGACACAACAGTGTCTTTATATACAAATGAACATGTGACAGGTTATACAAGTACTTAAAATTATTGACAAATAATACAAAACTTTATCTTAAACTAACATGAAGATACAAAAAGCAGTAGTAATAATAAATTACAGTCATTGTTTTAAAATGATTTAATAATTATATGTATATGTAAGTTCAATATATGTTATGTATGTATACCACAAAATATTACCAAACTTCACCAAGCAGACTTACGTAAGTGTCGAAGACATATTTTATAGAGGTAAAGAACTCAGAATTGTTTTTAGTGGAATAACGCTTACATAGAACAAAAATTGGATTTTTTGAAAAATTTATGGATGGATCTTTAGATATAGAAAACACATGGGCTCACTTGTAGAACGAGATGCAAGTTGCTTTGCAGAATCGAAACCTTCAACATGTTAAATTAACATATAACATAACTATATTTGGGTAGTACTATTTTTATAATGGAAAGGGATACCGAGCGGTGTGTAGCGATAGGAAACAAAGTCGTAGGTCACTAAAGCATATATACTCGAACAAGAACAGTGTTAAAATTTACTAAAATGATAGTCCACAATAGTACTTTGGCGCTAACTTTGATGTATATGAGTGAAACGTGGATGTGGAAAATGAGTGGAAGGAGTCAAATAAATGCTGTAGAAACGCTTGCAGTGAGAATAATACATGGGGTGACAATGTATAATAGAATATGGACGGGATTAGGGATGAATACATGTTGTAGAAACGCGTGCACTGAGAAAAATATATTGATATAATACGAAATGATGTGATAAGGAATGCATGTGAACTTAAGGCAGATGTAAGATGAAAAAGAACACTGTAAGATAGTTTGGGCATGTGGAACGAATGAACTAACAAAACAAACAAATGTGAGTGGAAGACGTGATAGAGGAAAATATAGTTAGATCAAGTGAATGTTATTTTCAAAGAAGAAATGAAGAAAGTCAGAGAAACTATAGGAGTTGTATGAAAATAATAATTTGTCCCAGTGACAAATATGTCCTTGACTACGTGGTTAAATATTTTGAAAGGTGTAAAGCAAGGATACCTTTTATCACCCTGATTGTTTTAGGAACTATAGAGGTCAATGGGTGACATACAAATGTCCAACAGGGATGAATACGACTTGGTGTATGCAGATAACATTGTAGTCGGGGCGGAGAATTATCATAAATTAGAAGTTGTATGAGAAAGTGTATATAAGTAGAAGAGGCGAAGGATGTGTGTCGAAATTGGAAAGTCTGTCCTTTCTGCCTACCTTGTCAGTGAGATGGCGTGATGGTATGTGTGTATTTATAAGTCTTTTATTTAATATAGATACCATCACGCCGTTTCCCTATCGAGGTATCTGAGAAAAAGGATAGATCGCCAAACTTTCCTATCGCGACACAAATATTATATTTCGCTTCTTGCACATCGATCTGTACGCCCTCGTTTGAAATCAGCATACCACCGACAAATGGCTGTTTTCGACGGAGCAGAGCCCGGATAACACTTTTCAAGCCATCGCTGAGTTTGAACGGTATTTTTTTCCCATCAACACTTGCCTTACGGTGCTAAAAAAATCCACCAACCACGGTGCTGGACGCTAAGCGTCCATTAAAAAAATGTATGTTTTAAATTAAAATTATGCAAAATCTGCTAGGTTATTTTTGTAATTAGCTATAAAAATCAATGTTTTATCCACACACGAAATTCGGGGGTTTCCATTGTTTTTTAAATAGCAAAAGTAGCGTCACTAAAACCACTGTAACTCAATGACACAATGAAAGTTTGACACGTAACTTCTAAAGGTTGGTACTAACTGAGAATTGTATGGATTTGTTATTAGAGGCACCATCTGTTCGTTAGTCCCGGGACTTATTGATCGATGTATTATACTATTTTACACGGCGCCTATGATTCGTTTGACTGTTCACATTTCCTTCTTTCAAAATATCATGTACTTGATCGAACTATGTCTGCGTCTTTCACCCATGCATAGCCGCGCTGTAACGCACTGGACTTCCGTGCGGAAGGTTGTCGGTTCGAACCCCGCACTGTGCTACTCTCTTAGAATGACGCAGGTATTTATTCCGCCTAGTATTCGAGAGTACTATATATAAGGATACCTATGACTTCGGTCTTCAAAAAAATGCATGCCGGTGTGTTCCGATCGTCTCACTTCGGTGTGCCATCGGATCCAGTACAGTTGTGTGGTAATTGAGTTTGCTGGTGTGCAACAGGTCACTAACTTTAAAAAAAAGAGAATAATAGAAGAAAGAACGATAATTTCACGTTACAACTTCGCTTTCTAACTGAATTAACGTTGGATTGCCCAGCAAAAACGACTTTTTATTATTTATATATATTGTATATTGTATATAATCACTGAACGAGTATAACATACTCGTATATGTTTCGTCAACTAAAATAAACATTACTTTTAGTTATTGTATAATATCTATTTTCCCTTATTCCTGTGCACTTCCCATCCTTACCCCTATTATTTTCCTTTAGATTTATCCGTTGCTTTAATTTAAATAATTTTTTTTAAATGTTATTTTCTTTTCGTAAAAAAATAATTTAAATAAAAAACGTTTGATGAAAAACTTTTAACTTTAAGTAAACAGTGGCACGTATTTTATTCCCGATTTTCCTTTCCTCTCCACCATTCCTTTCTTTTTCTTTTGATTGATGATGTCACACTTTTTTATTGCCATTAGTAAGAGATCCTGAATTTTATGTAAATGAAAAAAAAATTGACCTTGTAACTTTATGTGCGTTCTTTTCTTTAGTTGTTTGAAAGAGATTGCCACGTGTCAATAAGCCCAGCGGATTGTTATAAAAGATGCCCCAATAAGAGTGTCGGATTCAGTTTGCTATAACAAGCTGAATGTGTTAATATCGCATAACGGAAGAGCCCAGAGGTCCTCTGAAGCTCGACTTCCCTCGGTGAGTTTTCTGCGGTTTTCTCACCGAATATGTTTTCAATACATATCCGAATGCGGGGAAGCTCCAATCACACAGGCCGCAGCCGATACCTTCCCATCCCCACACTCTACACATACACCTGATATAAATAAGTTTATGTATATATTTCCCTGTTGATTGTTGAAGGTCTATGCAATTGATGTCTACGTTTTTCGGTCATCAGCCTACAGTCCTTCAGACGGTAGTGAAGTACGAGATAGAGAGCAAAGAAAGCTCATGATGCCTCGCCGCACGCTACGTCTTTGCGCCTTCTTCGCCGTCTTCTCCAGCATCGTCACCTCAACTCCACCGTCTTCACCATCGTCGCTTCACTGAGACCCCGGGGTGGGCGGGAGGACGCCTAACCTGAACTGCGCCACCAGGGCCGCTGACATGAGCTATCGTATCTGTTTTAGTAATTAATTTTCGTATTGATAACTCATTTGGACCATTATTTCGACTGGAAATTCCACGAAATTTACGAAGTGGTTCATCAAAATCTACCCCATTTTTATTAGTTTTAACAATAATAACGCTTTGTTCTTTCGTATAGCGTTCTATATTTGAATGGTTGAATCAAAATAGGCACTAAGTACAAAAAAAAAACAAAAAAAATGAAGTATGCAGTTTCATTATATATGACATATAGAACGAAACTGCATACTTAGTTTATTTTGTTTTTTTTTTGGTACTTAGTGCCTATTTTAATTCAACCATTCATTTACTAATCGCAAGATTGACAGATGGCACATATGAATTTTTTAGAGATGCCAACCCCCTTTTTTTTTGTTTTTACATGTATGCTATAAGGGTGTGGACTAAAAAATATCTGATATCCTCGCGGTTGGGCTTGCCCTCTATTGGTGGGAGTGTATTTCGACTGGGGAATGTTATAGGATAAACCCAGACCTTTTGATTGCTTCTCATTTGAAGGAATTTTGTTCTCCATTATAAAAGCAATTTTAGAATATATGTATGTACAGTACCCGGCGGCAAGTAATACACATCGGACTTAAGAAAGAGACTGTCGGCTATAATCGGCTAACTTCGGCTTTGTAGAGCGTCGTCTCTGTCATTCAAACACGTGTTCCGTCGCGAGACTGTTAGCGCATCGTGCGACAGAGACGACGCTCTACAAAGCCGAAGCTAGTCGATTATGGCCGACAGTCTCTTTCTTAAGCCCGACGTGTATTACTTACCGCCAGGTACTGTACTTGTATGTACATACTTTGTTGCTATAACACAAGTAAATTTTTTTTCAAAAATACAAATAATTGTTGCTTTTTACACAGTTATTAATATGATACGGGACCATCTCAAGGTGGGCAGCCTGCATCGCACCACAACGAGCGTCACTAAAGTACAAATGCAAACAAACAAAATAAAAATAAAATACAACATAATCACAGTTTAAGCTCAATAAAAAAATTAATATCGATCAAGATGCTATATAATAAAATTATATTAGAAAAGTAACTTGAAATTGTCTTTGAATTTATTTTTACAATAATTTTATGTCTAATTATAGCACAGGTCAAATATCTTTATAGCGAATACAGAAATAACGTAATTTTCAGAATAATTAATATTTTTTGTTGAATTGAACGAACGAACGTACGTAAAACGAATTGAACGAACGAACGTACGTTTTTGTCATCTACTATATTTATTTTCTGTATTTATTTTTTTGTATATATTCCTGTTTCTACGTGTCTAAGGGTGTGGGCTGAAAAACATCTGGTGTCCCCGTGGCTGGGTTCGCCCTATATTGGTGGGGTGTATTTTGGCCGAGGGGATGCTATTAGATGAGCCCAGACCTTTTGATAGCTTCTGTGTTTGATGTATTGTCTGCAATTTATGTGTTTTTAGTAGTGTTATTCAGGTGTGATCTTGTACATACTATGTTGCTGTCAATAAACCTAATATTTATATTTATATTTAAAATAATATGGTTAGCAAATATTCTTCGAAATAAAAACTTCGATAGAACGTTAACATTTTCAGCCGAAAATAGCTGTTGCGGGGATCCAAACCTGAAAAAAAAGAGAACATACTGCAAAAGGCATTATTGAAAAATTGCAGTCATCTGCGACTACGTCGAATGCACTCTTAACTTTAAAGAATGGTGAAGATGACATAATGAAGTTATGTTATGACCACCTTATATAAAGTTTTCGCTTTCTGAAGATGTGAATGGATTGAAAAAGTTTCAGACTGTCCAGGATAATTTGTATATTTCAACAATTATGTAATTATGAATGTTGCTTAGAAATAATTCAGTACGGTAAAAAAATACATCAATTTTAAAATAAAAATTTTAAAATATATTTGCACAACTTTTATTCTGAAATACAACAGTTTTTTTTATTCTATATTTTTCCCATATTCATACATACTCGTATATACATGACATCACGCTATTTCCCTGTTAGGGTAGACAGAGAGGACAGAACGCCATACTTTTCTATCTCGACACACGTTCTTAGCCTCTTCTACATCCATACATCTCATAGAACTTATATGATTTTTAAGACTTTTTACGTATCCTTTAAAAATAGCATTAATTTGACCCAACCACCGTTTCCTTGGGCTTTCTTTCATCCGCGTTGCACTCATATTTGTACTATATATATATATTTGATGCATTCGTTCCACATGCCTTTCTAGATGCATTCGTTCCACATGCCCAAACTATCTCAGCTTTCTCTTCTTCGTGTTTCTCAACACATCAGTATTAAGTTGACACTCATCCCTTATCTTTTAATTCCGAATTTTTTCATATACAATATATTCAGTAAATTCAAATATTTTTTATGGTTCCGTGAATTTCGTTATAAGGAATTTGACATATGTATACATTTTTTATTGTTCACTTTATCAAAAAGGCCAAAAGTTTGTTTGAATTCAATCAAGTCCTTTAAAAATAATCCAAAATTTTCACCGCGTAGAAAATTTCCACTCGTTAATTTTCTCAAACAGCCGAAATATGAAAAAAAAAAAAAAAAAAAAAACAATAAAACTCTCAAGTCGCCCTCGACATAAAATTCTCACGCTATCCAAATATTTTTATCACACGGAGGGATTTTTGTTTTGCAAGCAATAAGATTGAATGAAGTTGTCAGAAAGTGTAAAATATACGAGTTTATAAGCCCGCCATTGATGCATCGTCGGCTCGCGGCGCCTCAGTGCGCTCAGTGCAACCGTCGTGTGCGGACGTTTCACGTCGTCGTCTTGGACTCACTGAAAACTTTTCGGTCGCGTCTGTAATTTTATATTACAACAACGATCTTCGGTTGTTTTTTTTTTGATCATCTGTCAAATTTGAATTTCGATAACGTTCGATTTTCAAAAAAGATAATTTTGTGGCCGTTCCTAATAAGCATACGTTGAACAGCTGCGTTTTCTTTGTTTGGAAAATTGTATTAAAAAAAAGTTTCAATTTTTCTCAGAAGTTTTATTATATACTCTTGGCTAGTTAACGTTTAAGGACAGATGTAATTACGTATTTTATAATTCTGTTTGGTTTTCCAATTAAAGCGTTTTCAACTATTAAAACGAATGAATACGGTGAGTTGTGATCGAATAATTTTTTTAGTAAAAAAAATACCCTTTTTTTCTTTTGTTAATTCACGATTTTTTCTGGACTTTTAAATTTAGTATGAAACATAAATAATTTTTTAATCACTTGAATATTGAGAAATAATTATGTTTAACTTATTTTCAAGGTAATGCAGATTTAAAGTACGCAATTTCTTATGTTTATTCATCTTGTGACACAAGTTATGCAAATTTATATAAATGTATCAGTATTCTAACTCTTGAGAAAATTTTCAAACATCATTTTCAGTATTATTATTTTTATAAGTTCTATAAAATAAGCGTTAACTTGCATTTGAATAAAATTTATGCTAGGAACGTTTATGGTATCAAAACGTTCATTAATAAATATTTATTGTTTTTGGTCAAATTCTGTTAAATTGTTCATGACCCAAATTTACAAGATCTATTAATTGTGACTTTACTTCGTAATATTTTATGTATTAACCTAATTTTGTATTATATTCTTTCACACAAATATTCATTTACTTGTTTTCTTGATTTAATTCTGTGGTATTTTTCAATTAACAGACATATTTGAAGTTTCAAACTTTTTTTTATTTGAAAGGTCGTTAATTTAATTCAAACTTCGAATTTTATCATTGTTGTAGGAAATTATTTTATCGACATGCTTTTATTATTTTCATTTATGATACCATATTCGGAGATCTTTTTAAAGTTTGAGTTTTTTTTATTTACGCATGCAAATAATAAATACTTGAATTTTATTTATTGACCTATTAATAATAATAATTTTTAAATACGGCAATTTTCAGTTCGTGATAACTTGTTAAAAAAAACCGCTCTTAATGATTTTTATTAATAATTTTTTTTTACTCGAAACAAACATTTAATTATCATTTTGACAGTTTGAACGTTTCTCTTTCTCCGTAATATATTATTTTTAAATCTAATAAACGTTTTTTTTTGTTCGTAATTATGTTTTGTTTTCTATCCGAGAAATAAAGTGAATATATCTGCAAAATTAAATCCAAATAATTAATTTATAAGCCGGTGGCCATTAAACTTGTAACTAGAGGTATAATGGTTAACGTTATTGCTTAGTAATCAGATGTCCCGATCAAGAGGCCGACGGTTTCTAGATAAGGCTTTATTTTCATACCTCACTTCATATGGATATATGTTTTGTGACGATAAAAAGCCGCTTTTTTCCTCCATAGTCAATAAAAAAATATTTTTTCATTTATTCTTTTAATTTTTTTTATCATAATGTAGTATTAATTTCATGTAATTAAAAAAAGTGTGCGAATTTTTTTTTTCTCCACTTTGCACGGATTTCATCCTGTTACACAAAGAGGGTGCAACGTCGAGATAAAGAAATATTATATTTAATTCTATACTAAATTTGAACAGAGGGAAATGTAAGAAGTATGCGAAACAGGAGAGCATGTATGATGACATGTATGGATGTACATGGATAAAAAAAGTTTTTTTTTTTTTTATTAAACAAAGTAAATTATTGTACAAACATTTGTCAAGGCTATACCTATATACAAATTTATTACTTAACTAATCTTAATTATATGTTATAATTTATGAACTTACTTAATCTTATTTTCCTACATATCATTTTATTTTATTTATTCAATCTTAATATATGAGATCTTAGAAATAATTAACACCTACATACTACTTATAACTAGATAACAATTCTTACACTAATTATTTAGCAAAAACAAATCCACTCGTTCAGGCTACTTGGATATAAAAAAGTATGTGCTCTCTCCCTTCCCCAATATGGCTATATCGTGATGATACGGGTATTATACATGTATATAATTCTATTTTACACTTTCATTGTATGTAGCACAACCTGATGGGTCTACTCCTATGCGGCGATCTCTTCTAACCAACTAGAAATATAGTAAACAAGCCTTAAGTGTAAACCAGATTGGAATTTAAAAAAAATCTTCGTACCAATGAGAATCAAACCTGCATCCCCCAGGCTGCAAGATGAACATCTTCCTTTCTAGAATACGGAGGTATTTTCGTTCAAGTAAATGACTAACCAAATGTTTAGGTGGTATAAATCAGAAATGCGTAGCGTTCATGAAAATGGTTAAATGAAGAATGCGTTGACTAGGTTGTACGGACTGGAAAAATTGAGCAGCACGTTTTATTTTTACATAATTTACGGTCATTTTGACCACGTAAATATACAATATAACCAAACCGTTATAATACTATTGAGTCAACACAGAAAATAACAGAACACTCGAACAAAGTGAAAAATGATTCTCCAATATACGTTACACAATTCATGTAGAAACAAAACATCTATCCACAATATACCTTACACAATTCATGTAGAAACAAAACATCTATCCACAATATACGTTACACAATTCATGTAGAAACAAAACATCTATCCACAATATACGTTACACAATTCATGTAGAAAAAAAACATCTATCCACAATATACGTTACACAATTCATGTAGAAACAAAAAATCTATCCACAATATACGTTACACAATTCATGTAGAAACAAAACATCTATCCACAATATACGTTACACAATTCATGTAGAAACAAAACATCTATCCACAATATACGTTACACAATTCATGTAGAAACAAAACATCTATCCACAATATACGTTACACAATTCATGTAGAAACAAAAAATCTATTCATAATACTGCGGAGATATAAATTAAAATCGTTTTAAATTATTTTTTTGTTAAATAAAAAAAAATTAAACAAACACTGTCTCCGTAGCTTGGTTAGAAAACACATGTCTTGTAAACTGGGGGTTGCAGGGTTGATTTCCTATCCTTTGACGCCACTAGATCGGATCAACCAATCAGTCCGAAGATGAACCGACGTAAGGCTGAATGGAGATAACCAATAATATGGATATGTAAGACTGAATGGAGTTAACCACAAATGTGGATATGTAAGACTGAATGGAGTTAACCACAAATTTGGATATGTAAGACTGAATGGAGTTAACCACAAATGTGGATATGTAAGATTGAAGGGAGTTAACCACAAATGTGGATATGTAAGACTGAATGGAGTTAACCACAAATATGGATATGTAAGACTGAATGGAGTTAACCACAAATAAGGATATGTAAGACTGAATGGAGTTAACCACAAATGTGGATATGTAAGACTGAATGGAGTTAACCACAAATGTGGATATGTAAGACTGAATAGAGTTAACCACAAATATGGATATGTAAGACTGAATGGAGTTAACCACAAATAAGGATATGTAAGACTGAATGGAGTTAACCACAAATGTGGATATGTAAGATTGAATGGAGATAATCACAAACATAAATATGTAAGATTGAATGGACATAACCACAAATATGGATATGTAAGACTGAATGGAGATAACCACAAATATAAACGGATAATAATAATAATAAATAAATATAGGTTTATTGACAGCAACATAGTATGTACATAATATATTTAAATACACTTCAAAAACACATAAATTACATAGAATACATTAGAGACAGAAGCTATCAAAAGGTCTGGGCTCATCTTATAACATCCCCCCGGCCAAGATACACCCCACCAATGTAGGGCGAGCCTAGTCACGAGGACACCAGATGTTTTTCAGCCCACGCCCTTGCACATGTAGACTAAGAAGGAAAAAAAAAAGAAAATAAATAGATGGCAGAAAAAATAAACAAATCGGCAAATATCACCTCAGATTAATTCAAACAAATAAATAAAGGTTCCTTGACAGCAATACAATGTGTACATATGATATACAATATATAATAAACACATACCGAGTATCGCACATACGAGTACATCTCAAAACTAACTGTAGAAAACACATTTAAGATAGAAGGCATTAAAAGGTCCGGACTCATCCCACAAACATTCCCCCGGCTGAGATACACCCGACTAATGTAGGGCGAGCCCGACCGCAAGGACATCGGGGGGCTTTCAACTCACACTCACGTATATCTCGATTAAAAAATATATATGCCAGAAAACAAAATACCTACAGGAATCGAACTCTCACGATTTATGATTGCAGAGGAAACGTGTCTGGATGAAAACATTAATATGGTGATTTGTCCATTCTGCCTACCCTGCGGGGAATGCCACGTTATGATACTTATATTATCTAAAAATATAGTTTCTTTCGATTTTTAAAAAATTAGTTTTAAATAATTTGAATATGTAGTTGATTTATAACTTAGCCCTTTAACGGGCATAAGCAGAAATCGGTCGCATATGCGACCACCATATGGTTATACTTAAAAGGATTAATTTTCTTAATGAAACGTTTTTAAGTAACACAAATGTCAAATTGGCAAATGTAGTGGACGGGCAAAGGTCTTATTAAAGACGGATCGTGGTGAAGTTAGCTGCATGTTCAGTAGCAACAATCTAAACATCCGGTCAATTTATTGTCAAATATATAAATAGGTATTATAAATAAATCACCATTAATTATATCTCATAAAAGAATTTTATTTCCTAATACAACCTTAACTTAGATATTATTACCTAAACATTCATTGGCCACTTTTGCGAGCACTGACATGACCCCTGAAATGGGCACAGGTCTCATATGCGACCGCCTCATTTCAAAAAAAAATAATTTTTAAAACATTTTCGAAGGAATAAAATTGATTCGATACACATAATAATGATTTATTCAACAAAAAACTCAATATCTCAAAAATAAAAACTTGCCTTATAAAGGGTTAATGCCTAATGATCGAAACTGCTTAAAGTTTGATTGCTTTAGCAAGAAACAACCATAAAAAAGTTAGTTACATTAAGATAATGTGACATTGTTTGGTTAACAATATTGAAGATTTGAATATACATAATTAATATTTTATGTTTAGTTATATCAATGTGATACTTCACTCCAACAGAACAATGAATTTATTGCAGGAATAAATAAGTAAAGATGATAATATAACAAAATGTACGGGATCTTACGTAAATGGAACTTTATGATGTAACGGCATAGAAGCCTTAAAGAGGCTTCTTGAGTAAGAGAGTTAAAAAAAATATATTTTGGTAAGACGCCTGTCTACCAACCCGGAGGTTGCGGGTTTCAAATCTCGCTGGAACCCAGATAAAAAAAAGGGAATCTAGTCTAGTTTTCAGTTAAGGCCTCTTTAATATCTTCCTGGTTAGTTGGAAGGGATTTCGCCCGCCGGGTTGTACTGTGTACAACGGAAGTATAATTCCGTTACGGGTTCGATTGCAGGTGAAACCCAATTAATTTTTTAAATGGTTCTTTCTAGTTTGGGTTGAAATTAAAGCCTCTTAAATATGTTTCTTTACGTTTTTTTTATAAAAAGTATAATATACGGTTGCTTCGGTTAGTAAAATATTCAAGGTAACACGAAACATTGTAATAATATCGAGTCAAGACACTAAAAACAAACTATAAAGTGAAAAATAAATCGTAAAAATACATAATTCACGTAACATATGTTAGATATCAAAAATTTACTCACAATACTGTGGAGACAAAAATTAAAAGCATTATAAATAACCCTTCAACTGAATAAACTAAAGAAACACGACCGCCGTGGCATAGTTGGTGAGATACCTGTCTTTAAACCGTGGGCTACGGGTTTGATTCCCGGTGGTAGCCAGTTCATTTTAAAAAGTTTTCAGTTTGGTTTTCATTTAAAGCTTGTTTTACACTATGTTGGTAGGCTGGAAGAGATTGCTACATAGTAATTAATACGCCAAGTAGTACTGTACAACGAACGTGTTATACAATGCAGTATATGGTAGATGTGGAAGAGAAGATATAATTATGTATGTCGTGATAGGAAGGTAAGGGAAGTGGAAGACCTCCGTAGTCTTGTTGGTAAAATGCCTATCTCCCAACCAGGAAGTTGCGGGTTTGATTCCTGCTGGAACCCAGTTTAAAAAAAACCTGTCTAGTCTTCACGTAAGGCCTCAAATTTTTTTTTACATGTACTGTATACAAAGAAAGTGAACGAATCACGTCTGGCAGCTATAATAACGCCCGAGTACATGATTCGCTCGGGCGTTGTTATTGCTGCCAGACGTGATTCGTTTAACCCTTGCCTTACTGTGCTAAAAAATTCCGCAAGCCACGGTGCTGGACGCTAAGCGTCCAGTGAAAAATGTATATTTTAAATTAAAATTATGCAAAATCTGCTAGATTATTTTTTGTAATTAGCTATAAAAATTATTTTATTATGTATTAAAACGTCGAATAATCAAATAAAATATAAGTCCTGGTCACTCACTATCCATCACAGGGTGGCAAGTGTTAATATTAGTTGGTTTGATTCCTGAGTTAGAGCGCCCTCGAGGAGAGTTTGCTCTATAAATGGCGCGATATTAAACTCTCCTTTGAGTGAATGGCCGCTTTATTTTTTCTGAGTACCTCATTAGTTAAATGGCGTGGTGGTATGTACGAGTATGTATATATTCTTTTAACTGTATTGAATAAGTGATAATGGATTCTTTGTTTCGGACACGTGCAATATAAAACGCAACTCTGTGATCAGATTAGGCGGTAGGTACCGCGGGATAAAGCACGCACCACACTGACCTATCGCAATCCATATTCGGCTGACTCGATTATATTGTCTGCCCGAGACCGACAAATTTCATTGTAAATTCACATAATCATATTTGCTAAGTTATGTAGGTAGCGCGCAAGAATTTATAATACGACAGTTATTCCGAAATAACTTTAATTATCTATTCCAAAACTCATTAATATTGTCACAGCGAAAAAACTATACAAACGAAGATATTAAAACAAGAATTTTAGTGACTTTCACATGTACTCCAATCGAGAGTTTATTTATGTTTTTAAATTTAATATTTCATTTAGATTTAATCCAATTATAATTTATTTATTTATTTATTTATTTATTTATTTTTTCAAAACAGGCTTAGCCCAATTACATTGAAAAATACAAGACATTAAAAAAGAAGAAAAATTACAGGGAAATTTTTTTTTTTTTAAATTATATAAAGTAAAAAATAATGCATATGTATACAAATGAGTATTTACACACAACGTATGTTACATATATATTCAGTCACTTAAGTATGTTGATGAGTGCTTTCTAACGCGCTTAATCTAAGAAGAAAATTTACTTTTGCTTTTGGTAATGTGATATGAAATATGTCAATATCCGAAGCAGTCCCGTTAAGAAGAGTTAAGGCCCTTCCAACAGGCATAGCGGCTGGAAGACCCGTTCTTGCGTATGTTATTGAGAACAGTTCCTGCCATTATAATAATAATAATAGTCAAATGGTCATTTTTATAGCGCCGTTAAGTGGGCACTCTAACTCAGGATTAAAACCTATTATTATTGACAGCTTAGAAATATTATCAAATAAGAATGTAAATATGTGAAAATGGTGACTGCGGCCATTGTTTAGGTACTTTCTCGCATCTGAATATGTTTAGAAAAACATATTTGATAAGAAAATCGCAGAAAACTTACCAGGGGAAGACGAACTGCAAAGAAACCTTTGTATATCTTATGATGTTGTGATAGTAACACATTCGGCTTGAAGTGTAGTGTTCATATACAATAAAACATTAATAAAACTCCCAAAGAGTACCATCGAGAATCGAAACCGAATCATCCGGGCAGATACATGACTAGGTTATTAGCACCATGGTAAAATTCTTGATTTAGCATCATTTTTCTCTAAAATTAGTAAATTATAATAATCTAATAAATAAGTGAAACGAGAAATAAAAATGACAATACTTATTTATTTATATAACACTTTTATTGCAAATACAATCTGGCGGTCTTATTGTCAGGCGGCAATCTCTTTCAACCAACCAGACAAAAAGTAAATGAAGCAAGTTACGTGGTCGCATAAATCATTCAAATTACTATTCATCCCTATGAAATCCATAAACACATACGTGAGCACATGCCCACGGATCTCACAGAGACGGACAATCACACGAACATTATTTTTTATATAAAGTGAGTATCGTCAATCGAAAGGAAAGGAAGAGATGGTGGAGAGGAAAGGAAAAGAAAAATCAGGAATGAAACACGTTATTTTACTGACTAGAAATTAAGACTTTTTTTCAGTCGCTTCTTAAAGCATGCCAGATGTATTACATACCAATATAAAGGGAGGTTATTTTTTTGCAACATGTAGCTACTATTGTTGTTTTTTTTTTTTTATTTTGTGTTTGACTGAAATACATAAATCTCACACATTTCAAGAGATTGATGAAGTAAGTTACGTGGTTGCATAAATCATTCAAATGACTATCCATCCCCACGAAATCCATAAACACATGCGTGAGCACATGCCCACGGATCTCACAAAGAAGGACAATCACCCGAACATTATTTTTCATATAAAGTGAGATATCATCAATCGAAAGAAAAGCAAGGGATGGTGGAGAGGAAAGGAAATGAAAAATCAGGAATGAAACACGTTATTTTACTGACTAGAAATTAAGAGTTATTTTCAGTCGCTTCTTAACACTTGCCTTACTGTGCTAAACAATTCCGCCAGCCACTGTGCTGGACGCTCAACATCCAGTGAAAAATGTATGTTTTAAATTAAAATTATGCAAAATCTGCTAGGTTATGTTTTGTAATTAGCTATAAAATTATTTTATTATGTAAGCCCTCGTCACTCACTATCCATCATAGGGTGGCAAGTGTTAAAGCATGCCAATTCTTACATACATACATCAAACCATTCCCTGTTGGGGTAGGCAGAGAGGACAGATCATCAGACTTTCCTATCTTGACACATTCTTAGTCTCTTTTACAACCATATATCTTCTTACACAACTCTTTTACATTTCCTTAAATTTAACTATTCTTCAGACTTTCTACGTTTCCTTCTTTTAGAATATCATTTACTTGATCCAACCATACTTTCCTTGATCTTTTTCTCACATGGGTTACACTCATGTTTGCACTATATTACATATATTTTTAGTATTTCTACATTCATTCGTTCCACATGTCCAAACCATCTCAACGTGTTGTATTTTATTTTATTAAACTTTCGTTTTATACAGTAAAATCTGGCGGACTTATTGCCATGTTGCAACCTATTCTGACCAACCAGAAATATGTTAACGAGACCTTAAGTGAAGCCAAATTGGAATTCTTTTAAACAAATCTGGATTCCAGCGTGATTTGAACCCGCAACCTCCGGATTGGGAGACAGGCGTCTTACTAATTAGGCCACGGAGGTCGTCTTCATCTTAATTAACACATCAGTCTTAAGTTCGCACTCAGCCCTTATCACTTCATTCCGTATTCTGTCATACATTATCACTCCATGTATTCTTCTCAACGCACGCATTTGCTACACCTTTTATTCGATTCCTTTCAATATTTTTCCATGTCCACGTGACAATTCTTATACATGTAAACACGTCTTATAACAGTACCAACAAAACAAACATACACAAAAAAACAAAGTAAGGCTTAGACAATGACATTTTTTTTCGTGCGAGTTCCGAGAATTTATGTAAAATGCTAAAACATGTGTTTTGGTTTTACCGATTTGCAAATTTCGACAAAGAATTACTAAAAAAGACGCACAAAGCAAGAATATTGTGCAATACAATTTAAGTAGAAATACAAATTGAAAACAAAAAGAAGTAACTACCTGAATTAAATAATGAATTGTTCTATTTTACTAGATTGGCTCATGTATAAACCTGACTTATAAATTATTGGCTCATGTATAAACCTGACTTATAAATTATTGGCTCATGTATAAACCTGACTTATAAATTATTGGCTCATGTATAAACCTGACTTATAAATTATTGGCTCATGTATAAACCTGACTTATAAATTTTTTTCTGGTAAACAGTTATATCCCAAACATCTCTCCGCTGTTGACCGAAATCGTCCCATGCCTCCCTCACCCCTCAGTCCCCAACCGTTGAAGCGCGTATATCTGTACCAGTTCGAATATAATTTAGTCTTGTTTGTGCTCCCCTGAAGATGGGGTGAAAGCCTTGAAACCGGTAGGGTTATACCGTTACAAAAAAGTGGAATAAACAGTGTTTGATAAAAATAAATTACAATGTCTTTAAACCTCCACAACGTTAATGACTTAACTATAAACAACATTTGCTTTTAAGATAATTAATAATTATTAATTATATACGAGCTTGATTAAATAAACAATAAGAATATTTTTTTTTATCAAAAAGTATTTATTTAATCATTTAAAAAATAATTTGCCCCTTTAAAGTAGTCCCCAAAGGATTTAATGCACTTTTGCCAACTTTTTAGTATAGTTTTCTAGTAATTTTGTCTTTATCTCCCTATCTCGCTCACCTAGCGATTTTGTCTTTATCTCCTCTATGGCTGCAAAACGTCGTCCTTTCAATATTTTTTGCATCTTCGGGAATATAAAAAGTCACAGGGGAACATTTTTGGTGAATACAGTGTCTGTGGCATCACGACGGTGTTGGTGTTGGTTTTGGCTAAAAATCACGAGTTAAAGGGTCTTTCAAATTGGCGGGTTTTTTTTAAATTCTTGGATAAAACACAGATGGCGTCGCGAACTTGCCTGAGTCTTGTGACATATGAAGTGTAATAAATGACATTTATAAAAATGAAGTCGTATACAATACAACAACGCGTTCAAATTGTTGAATTATTTTATGTATTTTTATCTCTGAAAACGGGGATGTTAATTGCCCACCAAGATCATGTGATCTGACACCGTTGGACTATTTCCTCTGGGGTTACATGAAAAACCAGTTCTATAAGAATGACCCCCGATCAATTCCTGAATTGAAGGACGAAATTATTTGCACTATTGGTGAGCTGGGACCGCAATTATGCCAAAATGTCATCGAAAATTTTGACAAAAGAGTGGACATCTGTGGAGCTGCAAGAGGTGGACATTTGGCGGATATTGTTTTTTGTGTTTAAATGTCATACATTATACTTCAATGACCAATAAAAAGTTTTTGTAATCAAAGCAAATTGTGTGTTTTATTCAAGAATTAAAAAAATTAAAATTAAAAAATCGCTCAATTTGAAAGACCCTTTAGTAGTGAAGTGTGACGCGGTTCATTATCGTGGTGCAAAATCCATACTTTACATATATGTTGAATAAAAAAGGAGACAGCATACAGCCTTGACGTACTTCTTTCTATACTTTATTTATTTAATTATTTATTTAACACTTTTATTGCAATACAATCTGGCGGGCTTATTGCCAGGTGGCAATCTCTTCCAACCAACCAGACAAAAGTAAATGAAGCAAGTTACGTGGTCGCATAAATCATTCAAATGACTATCCATCCCCACGAAATCCATAAACATATACGCGAGAACACGCCCACGAGCCCCACAAAGACGGACAATCACCCGAACATTATTTTTCATATAAAGTGAGATATCATCAATTAAAAGGTGGTGGAGAGGAAAGGAAAAGAAAAATCAGGAATAAAACACGTTATTTTACTGACTAGAAATTAAGAGGTTTTTCAGTCGCTTCTTAAAGCATGCCAAGGATGGAGCGAGTCTTATATTGGTTTGTAACTGATTCCAGAGTCTCACTGCATGGACAGTAAAGGACGACGTAGAGAAAGAAGAGGGATGAACTGGAAAGGCCAATAAACAATCTCTGTTTGACCGTAGTGCTAATCCATGATTGGAAAGACGCTGAAAATTTTCGGCGAGATAAGAGGGTGCGGCGGGACAGTTAAGGATATTATACAATAGAGACAGTTTGTGAATTTGGCGTCTATTTCTAACATTCAACCAGTTCAATGCCTTCTGGTATGAAGTTATATGATCGTACTTTCGTAGGTTGAAAATAAATCTTATACACACGTTTTGAAGACGCTGTGATTTGTCCAGCTGTTCCTCTGTAACATCCAAGTAACATACGTCCGCATAGTCCAGAATCGGAAAGAGCAGAGACTGTACGAGTAAAATTTTGGTTTTAGTTGGTAGGAATCTTTGTAACACTTTAAGGGAATGAAGGCTGAAGAAGATCCTTCGGCTTACCTCATTTATTTGATCTCGCCATGAGACTTTACATTACTTTAATGTATATTATACAAAAATGGAATTTCGTCCTTCGTTGTTGTTAAGTGTAATTTGTTTGTGACGTTTTTTAATTTTTTTGACGTGTTTTAAACTTAGATCTAAAGTATGAAACGGGTTATTGAAGCACCTGGCAACTGCCCAGATGCCAGTGACTCTACTATCCCCGGATAGTGGCCAAGCACCTTAAAACTATGCCATGAGGTACGGCGGAAATTTAATGATTAACATGTTCAACCTTTCCTTCCCTGTGTTGGGTATCTTCTACACGTTGCTTCTAATAACCATCAATATCTCTATAGATATTATAAATACAAGGTTAAGATTTTAGGTATTCCTCCATAATACATTTACGCATTGATTTAAAAAATAATATTAATATTAATCAGAATTTATCGACTTCATCGAGGTGTTTTGTAAAGATCGAAAACGAATTCGCATTTAAACGCTGCGAGTGCCTCGTCTTGACGATAGGTGAATAGTATGCGGGAAGCGCGACACTATATTCGCATCTCACTCTTGCATACTAGACTGAATTGCGAGGAGCTGAATTGTCTCAACGTCGCAAACAAAGGCGTAAGCGCCGGGGTATGCGACTGACGTTCCGCGTCACTAGTAGCTTCTAGGCTTGCAAATAGGTTAGACGTACGCCCGTTCCGTGAGCGTTTTTTAATGTTTTCAGATGGTTTTTTAATGTTTTCAGCAAATAAATCTCAATTATTATAATTTTTAACTTCAATTTATAATTAATTAAGGGGATTATCTATGAATGTTCTTATTTTTCCGATTTAAAATCGCTAATTTTTTATTGCGTACTCACTACCCAACACCGGAGCACGCGTATTATTTTTATCACGGGAAGGGTTAATACTACATAATACCAATACATATGTAAGACCAATTCGCATATGCTGTTTGGTGCCATATGAATGAAAACTAATTGTATATTGTGAAGTCAAATTTTATAGTCTCGACTTTTGAGTGGGTACTTGATACACTGGCATAATACTTTAATGGTCATGTTTCTAATTATTTGAGTGCTTAAAAATACTTTCAAATTATCTAAAGTCATTCACTTTGTCACGACTGCAATCACTGTCGATGGAGGTTATCACAAAAGTCAACAAATAACCAATGTCTTTCATTTGTTACAATATTCACCCTTTTATCATCTTCTTTTTTCTTCTTTAGCTTAAGTATCGTGAACGGATAGATTTAGAACTTTGTCTTTTTGTAATCAAGTCACTCAATGTAATAAGTCCATTATATATTTCCAACCTGTGTTCGAGAGATGCTCCTTCGGAGGCAGTACAACTTAGAGGACGATATTGTCTTCTTCGAATAAATTGAGTGTTCCGAATCGATACAATAGGGCGGGGTATTGTGATAGGGATTTTGTCTTTGTTGGTCTTGTGGTGTGGAATGGTCTGCCTCTAAGGCCTCGGCCACACAGGTAGGAGCCTCGCTTGATGCTTAGAGAAACGCTGCGAGCTAGATTCAGGTTGTAGGCTCAGGTTATATGCTCCTCTGTCCCGGACCACGTCCCCCAGTCCGTGGTTCTGCGTCAGGTTATCTTTTTACACCACCCACGAATTCTTTGGTCTTCCTCTGGTTGTTATTCGAGGAAGATCCATGGAGATTGGCTGGTTCACAATGTGATAGGGTGCCCTGCGTCCAACGTGCCCACACCATCTCAATCGCCTCTCCTCCATCTTACTGTTGATGTCTGTAACACCTAGGCTTCCTGTCTCTTAGGGACACACCAGCTGACCATAGTAGCATGCGCATTTCAGCAGTTTGTAGTTACCTGGAGTAAGAGTTATACATCATCCAGCATTCGGAGCTATAAAGGAGTGCGGGTCTGACAATCGTTTGGTATACTTTTCCTTATAACTTTACTGGCAGATTACAACATAAATAAATACATGTAAGTTGAGTGTAAGAGTAGGAAGATAGTGACTGCGGTCATTAAATTAAGTACTCCTGCATTAGCATTTGTTAAGAAAAACATATTTGGTAAGAAAACTGTGGAAAACTTACCAAGAGAAGACGAATTACTCGTACAAAGAAAGCTTTGCGGACCTTCCGATGTATAATAGTAACACATTCGGCTTGAGGTGGAGTGTATGTGTTTGACGATGTGAGTTTGTATGTTCAAAAATTGTATGAAAAAATACGGCTATCAAGTTTCATCTGGTGTCGTTACTTAATACACTTAGACTAAGGCCACACCAAAGTGCTTCGCTAGGTGCTACGTGACTAATATACTAGGTGACTTCATGCTTTGCCACACCAAAGTGCTTCGCACAAATTCATTTGATATTTAGGAACGGTTGAGTCAACAAACGATGCCACTCTCAAAACTAACCAATTTCATTACAACGTACCATTTTTATTTACTTCCTGTGCAACTTCATTCCAAAGTGATTTTATTTCAGGTACATTTTTGTATAATTTGCTCGATGGGTTCCACAAAGGCTCCCTTTTATACACAGCTGTTATTAAAACTTCCGCCATCTTGTAAAATCACTCGGTGACTCAATAAAATTAACCAACACGTCTGTTTGTTAGGAGATTCACTCGGTGACTCATCGTCATCTAGTGTAGCGCGAAGCGTGCAGTTTGGTCATTGCGATAGTATGCGGTGCGTTGTTTGCTAGGATATGTCGCCTAACTCGCAGTGTAGCTCTGAGTACCAAGCAAGGTTACTACCCGTGTGGCCGAGGCCTTACACATAGTTCACTTTTAATGAAAAATTACTTCTTGTGAAATTTTCGTTATAAAGGTTTGATATGTAGGCTTTTTGCTACCGAATATCCTCTCATTGCAGATTCAGTGAGATCAACACAATGCCTCCGCTTACAGGACACATGTCCATTACTGGCTGGACATTCCCTCGGAGTGCAATTAAGAGCTATCCAATGTCACCTTGATGACTTCTACGGAATGGCTAGCAAAAAATACTCCTTTAAACGCACTGCATGAGTCTTCAACATTTGCTGTATGTAGGAAGTTGTGCTGCATCCGACTATAAAATATTTTTTATTCTTATAGGTCCCTTCAACGGGATCCTGGTGTGGAAATACAATATTTAAGAGCGTGACTTGAAGACATCGGTCCCATTGCTCGAGCCTTTAGTCTGAGAACCACTTGAGTATATACTGAAATCGTAGTTTATCATTACGTTTGTTTAATTTATTTATTTATACATGAAAATGAATTTTATAAATGTATAATTTATAAAAAAAAACAACAGGTAATTTAATTTGGACACAAAATTTATATTGGTTTGTGTTTCTTGCCTTTTATTTGTCGTGTCCCCAGTAAACTGACCCACTAAAGAAAGTATCTTTCTGATTGGTTGAAAGAGATTGCCACATGGCAATAAACTCGCCAGGTTAAATATAAAAAAAAAGAAACTGCTTGCTTGTATCTTACTGAGCACATTTAACACGGAAAAATAAGTTAGTGTTTTTTTTTCTGAATCTTCGAAAATAGTTCAGTTTCACTTTGTGGTGCCATGTTTTATGTAAAAAAGAAATATAATAAATAAATAAAACACTTATTTTATATTTTTGTGTTCACCACTGGTTTATTTTGAGTTGACTACCGGTTTCGAAGACCTCCGTCTTCATCGTCAGGTTAAGATAAACTAAATTGCTCACAACATATTTCTTCTGCAAGTGTACATATGTTATTATAAGAGGAATGAGGTAGGGAAAGAGTAGTGGGGAGAGTTGTGATTCAATGGTAAATGGGGCGTGGGGGAAAAAATAATCTTACAGGCAGACCAGGGTCTGAAAATCCAAAGGGGGTGGATTTTAAATGGGAAACATATTTAGCAGAGGGCTATTATTAAAATTAGTTTGATTGTTTATAATATCTAGACTTAATTTTATACTTTTTCTAATATCGATAAACAGTGAAACTCAATTGCACGTATACATCACACGAATCAATCTTGACCGATCAAAAAATCCTTCCCACAATGTCCCGTACATTATCACCAAAAACATACCACACTCAAAAGTCCACACATACCTTTGCATCCTTGTTTGCTCAGTTGTGCCTCCTACAAGCCCAAACATTCAAACTTCTGTCGCGATAACAACCGCGCTCTGATACACTGCCTGAATTTTTTGCCCCCTTTTACCTTTATTGAATTCAGCACTCGATTGTATGTCATGGGAGCCAAATATGCGTAATACTGTCGCACGTGAAGATGTGACACTTCTTGCTTTTGTCTAGCATACATGCAAACATTTAATTACGCCACTTTTGTCTAGCATACATGCAAACATTAAATAGCGGGGAGCGCGCCAGCCTTCCTATCACTTATAATGATTCATTAATTCCTTTTTTTTTATTTATTCATTTCCGGATAATTTCGGCCATTAACCATTTTTTACGAAACACAATCAGAGTGTGAGTTAATACAGAAATACAAAATGTTACAATAATATTGTTATTTTTATTTATTTTTTATTTGAAAAAAGTTTAACCCAACGACATCAAATAATAGGAAAAACTGAGTCAATGTCTAAATATAACATTCTGACAATAGGAACATTGTTATTCGTGTCCCCCTATGAATGAGCTGAGTTATGCCTATAAGTTAATTAAGGAGTTCAATCCTCAGTTTATCCAACGAGATATGGAAGAAACTTTATTCAACGAAGTCATTCCGTGTGCGAGTGATGCTATTAACAGCATAGTTCGTAAATACGGCATCGAAAACTCTTAATTCACGATGGCGTAAATAATTTATTGTCCGGTATATTTAACGAAATTTTGCCATATATATATTTAAATATCGAAACACTTGCATGATGCATACAATCTGTTGTCAAAAATAAATAAATACTTATTACTGCACATAACAAGCCAGGACACAGAAAGCCCAGTGCCGTATGTCATGCTAAAAAAAATGTATATACTCGTATCATTAGCCCATATCAATTGACACGCATATATATACCTTAACACACACTTCCAACATAAATTACCTTCATCATAAATAAAAACATCTTCACAACAATACGAACTACGAGTAAAACATTTTATTGATATCATGAGTTGAAAACGTCAAAAAATGTCCAAATATAGATATTACTTATGAATTGTTAATATCTCTATACATTGTGTGCATTTACAAAATGTGCAACAAAAATGCATAAAAAAATAATTCCTAATTGGAATATTGTGCACCTGCCTTTAGACATGATTGTATTATACTTAAACCTACATAACTTTTCATGGCTACAAAAAAAACATTGGTTTTTAAATTTACAGCAATTTACAGATGGGTTCGGCTTATTTGCTATATTCCTAATTAATGACAAAAAGTTCCTATAAATATATGGAATAAAAACCACCGTGGTGGTAATGCGCTTAATTTAAATCCGATGGTTATCTACAGTAAAAATACGAGTATACCAGTAAAAGAGTTCGCATGGTAACAATAGTCACAAGTGATACTAGTGTTATTTACATTAATCAAAAGTTCGCTACATTAAACAAAATTTTATTGACAAACTTTTGTTTAATGTACCGGATAATTATTTAGACCATCGTGAATTGATTGAGATTGTTTTTAGTACCGTATTCACGAACTGGGCTGTTAAGTGCATCACCACTCGCACTCGGAATGATCTTGTTGAATACATTTTTAGATATAGATATCTTCCATATATCTGTGGATAAATTGAGGATTCAAATCTTTAATACATTTTGTAGATATAATAATAAATAACTGAGCCATTTTTCAAGAAATTTTGATTAACATTGCTCCCGTTGTCATTACGTTATATATTTAGACTTTAGATATTTTTTTTTATTTTTCTTGTAATTGAGTTTAAAAACTAGATATAATAGAAACTACACTACACTACATCTAAAGCCGAATGTGTTACGTGTCGGAAGATCTACTACAAAGGTTTCTTTGTGGTTCGTCTTCCTTTGCTAAGGTTTATGCAGTTTTCTTACTAAATGTGATTTTCTAAACATATGTAGATGTGTAAAAGTACTCAATTTAATAATGGTCACAGTCGCTACCTTCCTATATTTACACTCAACTAGTTTTTTTGGTAATACTTTCAATTTTTCAATAACAGTGGGTTCGATTCTCGAGTAAACACCCTTGACTCTGCTCTAAAAATTGCGCTATATAAATTGTCCTTTTTTATTCTTCTTCCTCTTGGTTTAGGTCGTATGACCTGTTTGTGACAATTGGCTGTCCTGGGATGATGACGTCCAGCTGTCCTTCCACCTTTTCGGCGGTCTTGTTGGTAATCTCCTGCTGTTAGGGTTTTCAGTCTTAGCGATTCTTGACAGTCTTATTTATATCCTCCACGCGGTCCTTTTTTATTATTATTATTAAATCATTAAAAATGAAAATGACTTACAAACTTTACCATTACTACATTAGTTATGTAGAGAAAAAAATCATATTCATTCTATTAAACATTTTAACTAGACTGATACCTGAATATTTATGAAATTTTTACCTAGAAGCTAATTTTTTTTGTTTTCAAGCGTTATCAAACTAGCTTTTTTTATATGTTAAGTTTCGTAAAAGACGAGAATTATTGTATTAATTTTCACATAAGTTATTTTTCTCGTTTTTATTCTATCCCACCTTCTTAAATATTAAGAATTGATAACTTTGTATAACTTTATACTTAACAAAAGGCAAATTAAAAGCTGTGTTTCATTTTTAACCTTGAAATCTTTGCCATCGGAAGATTAAGTATGATTTTTTTTAGACCACGTGGTCGTTGAAGTGCAACAGCTTATACACAATACGCGTACAGCCGTCATTCATCCACAAGATAGATGACTGGCAATTTTCCTTGTTCGCAAGGGAAGGATTATCTCACCAAATTTATTTTATTAAATGCGTGCTTTCTAAATTCTGCATTACCTGTAAATAAATTGAAAAAAAATTATGTAGTTTTTAAATTATGATTGTATGATAGAAACATTGTATGATAGAAACACGAATAATTAAAGGACGAATGAGAAAAGTGAATTTTAGTAAATAATCTAATTGGGGGTCCCTTCCTTCCGTGGTTGCAGTCCTAAGACTGGTTTGCAGCAATTTCAACTCTTCTCCTCCATTCCTCCCTGTCCTGTGCGGCTCTTTTTAAATCTGTATATGTTGAGCAGCGCACGTCCACCAACAGGTCCTCCAGCTACTCTCGGCGTGGGCGTCCCCTAGAGTTTGTCCCCTCGGTCATACCCTCCATTATGGCATGCAAGAGGCCCTCTTGTCGTATTATATGACCGATCCATCTTGCACGCCTTTCGGACAGGATCCTGAGCAGGTGCCTTCCTCCTTCGATTCGTTGGAGAACCTCTTCATTTGTGATGTGGTATATTAACCCTTATAACTCCAGAGGCGACATATAGTCGCCATGGTAATTATTTTAATAACTCCAGAGGCGACTATATGTCGCCATTTTTTATGGTTGTATTGTTTACATAAACAAACATCTCGGGACACCCAGGAGCAGGTATAAACATGTTACATTAGTTTCACAACAACTGTTCTACTGTTTAGACGTGTTTCGGTTGAAAAATAATCAGTACGCACCCTTTTACACCGTTGAGATTACACAAGTTTTTTTTTTTACCCTCTAAAATAATGGAAAAATCGCAACTGAGTGAAAGTGAAGACGAATTTATTTTAAATGTATATAGTGATGAAAGTTGTGATAGTAACATCAATATTCAGACCTCTAGTGATGAATCAGAGTACATTGGTCATAAAAAACGCAGAGTTGGTCCTCTTCTATCATCAGATAGTTCTTCAAGTACTACAAGCGCTCAAGATTCACAAGACGATGAATGGATTGATATATCCAATACGGTGGATTCTCCTGACATTATAAATTTTGACATCGGAGCTCAGAATGTCGGACCAAATGTTCCTTTAACAATCAAAGAACCAAGTCAATTTTTCAAATTATTTTTCACGGAAGAAATTGTAACGGAGATAATACGGGAAACAAATGCATATGCAAAAGTCAAACTTCAATCAAAAGTTCTAACTGCAAATTCTATTTGGCAAAATTGGCGTGATGTACAAAAAGATGAATTTTGGGCATTCATTGGGGTCATTTTAAATATGGGAACAATGCCACTTGCCAATATGCAAGAATATTGGTCTACTAGAGATAATTCCAGAGTCCCATTCTTTGCAAATATTTTCAGGAGATCTCGATTTCATCAAATATTCTGGATGTTACACTTGAATACACAAGAAACTGGCCATAGTGATTTAAGAACACGGATTCAGAAAGTCAGTAATTTTTTAGAATATATAAATAAAAAATTTGCTCACTATTTCATACCCAACAAAAATATCTGTGTTGACGAATCAGTAGTGAAATTCAAAGGAAGAATATGCTTCATCACTTACAATCCAAAGAAGCCTACTAAATGGGGAATACGCATTTACGTTTTGGCGGATTCTGAAACATCATATGTGTACAGTATTCTTCCCTATTACGGTAGTATTACTACAGAGAATTTACCAAGCCCAGATTTGCCTGTGAGTTCGAGAATACCCATCTACTTGTTCAGAAAAATTTTGGAGAAGGTACCCCATGCACAAGGATACCACTTGTTTACAGACAGGTACTACACAAGTCTTCCACTTGCTGAAGCACTATTGAAGATGAAATGTCATTTAACTGGGACGATACAGACCAACAGAAAAGGCATTCCGATCACCATAAAAAAACCAAAGTTTGGCAATAAAAAAGTTTTGGCTGTAAGAAAAAGAAAAACAATGCTTTTGGCATGGAAGGATAAAAGAATAATTACAATGCTGAGTACTGGTGATTCTGCTGGCATGTCGTCTGTTTCCAGAACAGGGAAGGGAGGTGTTCAATTAGTTACAGAAAAACCAAATGTAGTACGAAACTACACCAAATCTATGGGTGGAGTAGACCGTGCCGACCAGTATGCTTCCACATATTGTTTTCTCAGGAAGTCATTAAAATGGTGGAGAAAACTTTTTTTCTGGGGAATGGAAATTTGCTCAATCAATGCATACATCCTCTACAAGAATATAAAATTGAAAAATAATGAAAAACCACTAACTCATTTGAAATTTGTCAAGAATTTAGTTGATCAGTTGGTAGGAGACTTTCGGGAGCTGCGAAGTAGGCCATCAACTTCTACTTTTGATGTACGACTAGATGGTAAACTTCATGTTTTGCAGAAGGAAAAGAAGAAGGACTGTGTGGTCTGCTCAAATAAAGGCAAAATGGGCAAACGACATGAAACATATAAGTTTTGCGACACCTGTCCTGGAAAACCTAGGATGCATTTAGGGGATTGTTTCCTCAGATATCATACTTTGAAAGATTATAAAACTAAAAAATAATGTTGAATTGTTATTTTTTTTATCAAAATAAACTCATTTAAACATTTATCTAATAGTTTGAATAAAAAAATTGCATGAAACCTTATTAATTTTTTTTTAAATAAATTATTTCTAAAACCTATCATTTTATAGTAAAATTTCAAAAAAATACCCTGGAGTTGTTGGTATGTCATACAAAAAAAAATCTGGAGTTCAAAGGGTTAAAGACCATATATTATTATGAGAGATGTACATAGTAAGTGCGATCGATGGAAGGCTTTTTGACTGTGTTATATGTGAAAAGAAAGGTGTGGAAATATGTATTCTCTGCTTACCCCAAAAGGGGCAAGACGTGTTATGGTGTAGTAATTTTTAATCATGGAAAAGTAATTTTTTATATTTTTAATACTATTAATTAATTAATTGCTTAATTAATTTTTGTATTTATGACCGAAGAAAATAAAAGGTTAAATAAAAAAACTGTAGGTAATATAAAAAAAATGGTACAGTTAACAATTAAATAATTAAATAAATAAATTATAAACAATTTTTTGTTGATATAAAAAAACTTTGTCGCGTGTTGATAACAATTTAATAGTGCAAGTATTAGGAGCGCATCAAGTGGAAGGAGGTCGATCGATCGTGAATCGAATTAACAAACATTATTGGGACAGTTGGCCGTGCGAAGTGCAATTTCAACCGGTGGGCGGCAAAAATGGCTGCCAAGCGCAAGGCCGGCGCGCTGCTTCAACACGTCTTGCCTAAGGTAAACCTCATTCAATTCTTATTTTTCAAATTATCGATAAACAATTTGTATCAACTTAGTAAAAAAATATCACTTTCTCTTGTTACAACTCAGTTTTACTTCAACTTTTTTATGAGATACCTTTTACTTATGGTTTGATAAAATTTAAATGCATTTTGAATCTTAATTAAAGTGATTAATTAAAACTTCTTACATACAGATTTAATCAACTTAGTAAAAAAACTAATATTACTCCTTTTAATAAAGCAGAGACAGTTGAATTTTTTTATAAAATACCTGTAACTTGACTCGTGCCTCGGTCAAGTAAAGATTAATTTTACACTTCAGTAGTCAAGACATTGAGATTATTTTACAATTTGACAAAGGATCGAATAAATTATTCTTGTTTGTCAAAAAGTTTAATTCAATTTATTTACCATTTTATTTTCCGCTTATCTAGTATCAACCTCGTTACTCGTGGAAACTTTTGATAAGTTTTTTTTTGTGTTAGTTTTGTATTTTAAGTCGCATTGAATTGAAAGTGGTTCTAAAACAATTTTTCGCATCAGTAAATGAGATAAGATTTTATTATCAATGTTTGATAATTCAAACGCATTCCCGCCAAACATTTTCTTTCTTTCTATAATAAATAGGTCAATAAAACATTCGCATATATTTCAGTTATGAAAATTTCTATTTTGTATTTACGGCGCATGTAATAATTTCTAGCATTTTTTTTTTATCTAAGAAAATTTATGGCATGGAAATATAATTGTAATTGCCAGGTTAGTTTGTACTTATCTATAAAACATATATTTAATGTCACTGTTTGTCAGGTTGATGAGAATGTGCAACGGAGTTTTGTTTTTGTGTAATCGATTTATTTTTTCATGCTAAATATCCGCAGTGAGATACAGGCAAAAGTCTATTTTACTGGGTTAAGTCTAGTTTATGTATATTTCTTGTCATGTGTAATAAATAAATAAATAAATTTAAAAAATCTTTATATTGTTTATAGTTAAGGCATTAACCTTGTGGAGGTTTAAATACGAGTACATTGTATTATAATTTGTTTTATCAAACACTGTTTATCACAAACAAGATTTGAGTGCTTCCCTGATGATGAGGTGAAAGCCTTGAAACCGGTAGGGTTATACCGTTACAAAAAGTGGAATAAAGTGTTTGATAAAACAAATTACAAAAAAATCTATGTTCTGTATCACATTTTTATGTTTATTCATGAAAATATTGGGAATTTTTAATTTTCATTGCCAGTAGTTTTTCCTCTCGTTTTTGGTACAAATTGGTAACTAATTTCAATTTTCGTAAATTGAAATTGAAAGTTGAAACTCCATCAAATGCATCTGGGCACTTATAATTATATTTTTCGACTTTTTGAAAACAGTATTTCCCTTTAAAATACAAATTCCATTTTTTTACCAGACAATATAATAATAATTACTTAATTTTCTAAGTGTTTGTTTTATTACGAAGTTAAAACTATTTATGAAACAGGAATAATTTTTATTTAAGATATTTAAAATAATACTATTATATTTATTGGCATAGTGACTTTAAATAACTCTGATTTCCTCTATTTTAACACTTGCCACCCTATGATGGACAGCGAGTGACCAGGACTTATATTTTATTTGATTATTCGACGTTTTAATACATAATAACATGATTTTTATAGCTAAATAACCTAGCAGAACAAGAATAACCTGCAGAACACAAAATAACCTAGCAGATTTTGCATTATTTTCATTTAAAACATAATTTTTTCACTGGACGCTTAGCTTCCAGCACCGTGGCTGGCGGATTTTTTAGCACAGTAAGGCAAGTGGTAATAGACAGTGGTATTTAAAAATGTCTTCTAAGGTTTTTCGGATAAAGCTCATTGGGAATATTTTATTTAAAATTACTTTGTTAAAGTTATAATCACACCTCCTATCTCGAGGCTTTTCAGATGCAATGGTCCATGAGAGCAAAAGCTAATGTCAAGCATGTGCCATGTTTTGTCGGAGATTTGTGTGGTCTATTGACCCAAAGAAAAACATTTTTTTGGAGTTCATTCAGCTTGAAAAATGTCTTGAGATAGAATGTAGAAACACGTGTCGTGGAGATCAATGTAATTAGTAAAATAAAGTAAATTATTATTAAATATTCTAATATTGAATTCCACAAATTAAAAGTAGTAACTTTTAATAAACCTCATTAAATTTATCAACCTGCATCTATGTAAATTAAGTTTATTTTTAATTTTTAAAGCGTCATAAAGTGATCAAAGATCACTCCAAAAGCGCAACGTTTCAAAATAACATCTTTAAAATAATGTAAACTTAATAATCCTCTCAAATTCCTATACACTTTCTTCTGAACAATTTAACCTGGCGGGTTTATTACTATATTTCACAACCAACCAGAAATGTGTTTATGAGACCTGAAGTGAAAACCAGACTGAAACAATTTGTTTAGTACTAACGGGAATCGAAACCGCAACCTCCGAGTTGTAAGACAAGCGTCTTATCAACTAGGACACTATGATGAGTGTAGGGAAGAAACGTGTGTTGCCCATCAGAAATATTTGATCCTAAATCATTTATGCACTTTTAAAATATGTAACATATCTCAGTTAATAATTGGGTGATTTTTGAATGTTCTATTATTTACAATTCTATATGAACTAAGTATCCATTCATTGAAACCATCACGTCATTTTCCTGCTGGGGTAGGAATAGAGGATACACTCGACACACATATTTCGCCTTTCAACATACACCTTCTCATATAACTCCTAGGATTTATTTGACTTATATATCCTTTCAAAATATTCTCTTGATTCAACCATATTTTCCTTGGTCTTCCTCTGTCGCGTTTCTACTCACATTTGCACAGTATATTTGTTTTGTTAGTTTTTATTAATTCATTCATTCCATGTGCCCAAACCATCTCAGAGTGCTCTTATTCATCTTACTAACACATCAGTTATAAGTTCACATCATCCCTGATCACTTCGTTCCGTATACTGTCATACATTGTCACACAATGTATTCTTCTAAGTGCACGCATTTCTACATAATTTATTCGACAGTCTTTTTCAGGTTCACGTAACACTTCCATACATCAAAGTTGGCACTAAAGTACTGTTGTGGACTATCTTCTTAGCAAATTTTGATATCGTATTATAGTGTATTACACTTTCGTTTTTAACAGTACAACTTGGTAGAGGCTTATTGCCATGTGGCAATCTTTTCCAACCAGCTCGAAATATGTTAAAGGGGCATTGAGTGAAAACACGACTGGAACCCTTTTTAAAACAATCTGCGTTTCAGCGGGTTTTTAATCCGCAAACCTCCGGACTGGGAGACGTGCGTCTTACCAACTTGGCCACGGAGGTCATCACCGATACTGTCCGGTTCAAGTATATATGTTTTAGTAATCAAATAACTTTTTTCGATATTCCTCGTAACTCGTCCATCATATCGAGTAACAAATAAAATTAAAATTCGAAAAATTATTTCCGACAAATATATTCATATAATATTGTATAATGGCAATGCAGGTTTCGTTCCTGTTCTCTTGACATAACCTAAAATTTTTTTTTTAAAATAAAATGTTGCTTAGATCTTTTGATAATAAAATTATTCCGACACATTTTTATCAGCATTCACCTCTTCAAGTGCACAAAGTGATTATGTCAGCCTAATACATCATCGATACCCGATACTCGATACGCGTGGTTTGTCGAAGCGAATTCACCTCCGCCCGCGCCCGCGTCGCTCCGTCCCGCGACCGTCCTTGCTTCGCGAGGTATCACTACCAACTACTAGGTCGGTTACAAACATGATTCGCCATCATCTCTTGACATTTTATGCTAGCCTGATATTTTTTATACAAATTTACCGTTATTTTTGTATAATATATATATAAGTTTATATATAAAAATAATATTAAAAATAAAGTTAGTTTTTTCAACTGAAATTAAATATTTAAATAAATATTTGTCCACAAATTTTTGCACATTTATTTTGAATAATTCGGCGGACTGTCCTGGAGGATCTGGGAAACTTTTCAGGCCTCTGGACAGGAATTGGCTGCATGCACCCAAGGACTACACCATTTTGAAATAGGATGTTGTTATGGATCGACTCTCTCTGCATCTGCGAGAAAGAAGCAGTTCATGCGACCAATTTATTTATTTGCTACAGTGAGTGCCCCAGAGGAGACCGGTCTTCGAAGACTTATTGTACTTGATTCTGTCAAGATGACAGAATTTCTGTGCGGAAATAAATAATAAATACGAGATTGATTGATTATTGATTACTTACATTTTTTTTAGAATTTCAAACAAATTCAAGAATTTCAATAAATTTTGACAGATTTAAAATATTACACAAAAAAAATACAAATAAAATAAATTGAGTGTAAGGATTGAAAGGTTTTTCATTCGATTGGTACTTTCCCGCATTAGATACTATAGATATGTTTAGAAAATCATATTTGGTATGAAAACTTACCAATGGAAGATAAATATACCTTTATAGATCTTCCGATGTGTGATAGTAACTTATTCGGCATTAGGTGGAGTGTGTACGAGTATGTGTGTATTTTTAATATACCAGGTCTGTAAATATGAAACCGGATTTTTTTAATAGAAAATACACATCTATTTATTGTATGAAAAGGTAACAAATATTTTATTCAAAGTAATGCCCATCGCTAGCTACACATTTTTTCCCATCTCTCCCTGGCAATTTGTGGATGCCACGCCAAAAAAACTGTTGCTCTTTTGAGTCAAACCAATCGTCGAGCCATTTTCGTACATTTTCGTAAGAAGTGAAGCGCTGCTCAGCAAGTTTGTGTCCCATCGATGCAAATAAGTAGTAATCGGATGGAGCCAAGTCTGGTGAGTAAGCCGCATGCGAAAGTATTTACCAACTAAACGCCTCAATCGTTTCCTTGACCGGTTTTGCTGTGTGCGATGATGCATTATCATGAAGTAAAATCACTTTGTGTTGCCTCTTTTGATATTCTGGTCGTTTTTCACGCAATGATTGGTTCAAATCCATCATTTGTTGTCGGTAGCGTTCAGTATTAACGGTTTCGACATGTTTTAGCAGCTCATAATAAACAAGATCAGCAAATCTTTCATTCAGTTAATGTGGAACCCATTTTTCTACCTTCTGGATCTTTCCCATGGCTTTCAAACGTATGGATACGGCTTCTCGTGTCACATTTAATTGATCCGCGAGTTATCGTTGCGTTTGAGCGTCATCCTCATCCAACAATGCTTGCAATTCGGCGTCTTCAAACTTTCTCGGTGGTCTTCCACATTCTTCGTTTCTCACGTCAAAATCGCCACTTTTGAATTTTTTAAACCACTTAAAGCACTGTTATTTACCAAGAGCATGCTCACCGTAAGCTTCGACAAGCATTCGATGCGATTCTGCAGCAGTTTTCTTGAAATGGTAACAGAAAATCAATGCTGTCCGCAAATCGTAGTTTTCAGGCACAAAAACAGACATGTTCAACGCTATGAAAACATATGTAGTTGTATTGTTGCGAGTTAAAAGTCTTTAACAAATGTAAACACAAGAAAAAGGCACCAATGACGTGGTTTGACAGTCACTACATTGACAACTAGAGCCATCTATGAGCAAATTCCAGTTTCATATTTACAGATTTTTCTTCTTTTCTTGAATTTTTAAGTTTAATATTACAAAAATCAAAATAAAGGTGACTTTTGGGTTCAATATCTTTTAACCCTGAGAGCGCTACGAGAAAAAAATATAATTGTCTATCTAGTGCTGAGATATATTTACGATTCGGACGTTCGTGATAAATATTTATTTTAAACAACAAAAAAACAAAAAACAAATATTTTTACAACATAAATATATTTTAGAATATGTACCCTTGTATTCTAAATGAATGATTTTCATTTAGAATACAAGGGTAGAACAAATTTCTTCCACTGCTATAGCAGTGCGCCGATCTCTCAGGGTTAATAATCAAAATCAGCGCTACAACCCAGGATGAACCATTCTAAAAGCGTGGCCGGAAGACATCGTTTGCATTTATCCGTCTAGAAATCCTGAATTGTATGCACGGAACTCGTTGTTCCTAATCGCACGTGTCAGCTATACTATCGTACGTGAAGAGGCAACAACAGTCGCATGCATTTAGCTTGCCAACATGATTAATAATGCAATACGAAAAATACGTTTGAGATCGATTTGAGTCTGTGAATAGCCTGGCCCTGTAATAGCAGCGTAAGGTAGCACACACAGTCGAATAGTCCTACGCAATAATAAATTGCAGATGCCGACAAAGGCCAGATATCAGATCAGCAAAGCGGCCTGTCAATGCGCGGAGCCGTTGGGTAACTTGACCGCCCATTCGCTGTCGGACCTTGAGATGGGCGACCCGTTTGGTTAGCACTGATGCATTATGCAACGTGCCTGCATGCCTGCTACGCGCAAATATTGCACGAATCAAGATTACACCAACAACACTTGCACTTGTTTGCAAATCGAACAGTTTTTATTTATACCATACATCCTCTTATGATATGAAAAATACTGAAAGGTGCCGAATAAACGCAAAATAATATATTGGGATGGCAATGTATGACGTCTTATTATGAGGTGATAACGTACTGATATTCCGTGTAGAAGGTCTGCGGTTCGAACCTCGCGCTATGCTTCTCCCGTCGAATAACACAGGGATTTTTTTCGTCTAGTTTTCGGGGGTATAAAGATATCGCCGGTGGGTATAAAGATATCACCGGTGGGTCGGTGGGCTCCGATCGTCTCACATCGGTATGCTATCGAATACATCGGTATGGCCGGTAAGTTTGCTGGGGTGTAACGGCACTCGCTTAAAAAAATTAAAAAATAAAATTATGGCACAGCTTCGCTTTTCAATTAACATTATAATGGCGGAGGTATCCTCGACTACGAGGCCCAGCAACCACGACGAAGATAGGAATCAAGTGAATGATATTTCGAAAGTCAGAGAAATCGTGGGAATCGTATGAGCAGGTGTATGAATGTGGAAGAGGCGAAGGATGCATGTCGAGATAGGAACGAATGTTCTCTCTGCCTACCCCGAAAAGGAATTGGCCTCATTGTATGTATGCATGTATGTATAATATGCTATTTTATTTAACATACATTCCATCACGTCGTTTCCGTATCGGTGTCTCTGAGAGAAAGGATAGAGCGCCAGACTTTTCTATCGCGACACATATATTTAGCCTTTTATAAATCCGTACACTTTCTCATACGGCTCATATGATTCCTGTGACTTTATATTTACTTCTTTCAAAACATCATGTCTTTGATCCAACCATATCCTCCTCTACCACGTCTTCTACTCACATTTGCACTGTATATCTGTTTTGTTAGTCTTTCTTCATTCATTCGTTCCACGTGCCCAAACCATCTCAGTGTTCTTCATCTTACTCAACACCCCAACCCTTAAGTTCACACTCATCCCTTATCACTTCATTCCGTATTCTGTCATGTATAGTCACTCTATGTATTCTTATAAGTGCACGCATTTCAACAGCATTTTTCAGTCTTGTTCCCCATCAAGTTTCACTTCCATACAAGTTGCAACTAAAACACTGTTGTACCAATATACCAGATGAACAAGTGATAGTCATAGGGGTGCCCTCAATCAGCAGTGGATAGAAAAAAACCAGATTCAGATTAAGATATACTTTTCAAAAAATAAATCATGGAATAAAAAACAGTTTAATGTATCCAAGATTAGTTGATTGCTTGGAAGAAATTTTTGTATACCAATAAGTCCGCTAGAGGTACCATGTTTATCCAAGTACAAAAAATCATATAAAAAAAAAATAACGCTGTTGAAATATGTGCACTGAGAAAATGATACGGGTTGACAAATTACGAGTATGACAGAATATGGTACATAGTGAAGGGATTTTTGAAGAATGTAAACTTAAGGCTGAGTGTTGAGTAAGACGGAGAAGAGTCACGTGAATCGAATGAATGAAGAAAGACGTGTACAGTGAAAATGTAAGTGGAAAGCGAAGAAAAGAATGGTTGGATTTGAATTAAAACAATATTTTACTTAACCATGGAGGCATATTATTTTTTAATTGATAACACAAATGACCAGAGTCAGTGTTAGGTTCCGGGGTGCTTCTGTGGCGTTTCAGCACCGGGGCGCCAGCCCCCGTCGGTGTGTCGCAGTAATTCTGGGCGTGGGGGCTGTTTGCGAGTACATTCATGTTTGCCCCGGGGCCTATGTGCCGTGTACATGGGCTTTACCCGTTATCTACCTTATGTGCCGCCTCACCCATTATGTGTTATGAGGGGGTGGTATATAGGGTAACGATTCATCCCCCACAACCCCCCAACATAGTACCCATACTTCCATCACACCCACAACCCCTGTCAACCCACGAACCCCAAACCAGCTTACTTCGCATCCCCCCACACCCCGGTATAGTTTTACCCTGTGCCGGTGGGAGGTGGCGGTTTAGGTACGGCGGAGTGGTATCTGTGCCGCGAGGGTTGCCAAAACCTATTACTAACTGACGCACGCTTGGTACACACATTGTCAAATACCCTTTTCACTCTAGCTGTCTCTACATTCCATCGTATTTGATTGACAATGATACCAAGTGTTCCTTCTATTGTTTCCTGTCTTTCGTCACCTCTAACACAACTTCATAAATTATTCCCATATCTAACCTTTCTTGCCAGCCGTTGATCGCATTTTACACATATCTTTAAAATCTAATGGCCACTGCCACCACCTTCCTATTCACACAATGAACTTATACCTACATATTTATTTTGTAATTTTTTAATCTGTCAATAATAGTGAGTTCGAGTCCTTAGTTAGAGCGCCCTTGAGAGTCTACTCTCTAAACGACGCTGATTAAATTGTCCTATTTTTTTTATAATATATTTGCAGATTAAACGTCTTTTGGTCGTATAATAAATAAATAAATTTATTAATCTTCACAGCAAACCTACAAGTATGGTGTCAAAATATGACATTGATTGTGACAAAATATTTTTGATTACCTACAAATGATATATTGTCGAATAAAACAGTTCTCTGTTTGATCATGGTTCAGTTCGTATATAATTGTTATAAACAAAAAAAAACTACAGAATAAAACACACAGATGTCACAATAGAGAAAAAGTAAACAAACTATGTTAACTTATGCTCAGTAACAATGACCGTTCTACTCGTATAACTAGAGTGAATGTTTTTTAGAATACTGATAAAGCTATCATATTTCACTGAGTGATAAATTCTTATATCATAATTTAATAAGACGATAAACAAATAAAAGTTTTACATAATCATGCATTTGATGACTGAATCAATACATTTTGACGGATAACAATATACAAACACCTAAAAAATATGAACCAATCCTTACAATCACTCAAGTTCAAGCCGACTTTCTTAGTCTAGTTGGTAAATACACCAGACTTTAACTCGGAGGGTTTGAATTCAATTCTCGATAGAACCCGTAAAAAATAATTAAAACCTACATTTAAGTAGTTACGCCACATAATTAAGTATAACATATGGTTAGTCTTCTTCTTCCTGGCTCCATCCCAACTCACTGTCTGCGAAGACTGTTGGGGTCAGCTCTCCTCGTCCTCAGGTTGTATGCTGCTCTGTCCCGGACTACGTCCTCCAGGCCGTGCCTCTGCATCAGGTTATCTTTTTGCACCACCCATGAATTCTTTGGTTTTCCTCTGGTTGTTATTCGAGGAAGATCCATGGAGATTACCTGGTTCACAATGTGATCGGGTGCTCTGCGTCCAACGTGCCCATACCATCTCAATCGCCTCTCCTCCATCTTGCTATTGATGTCTGTAACACTTAGGCTTCCACGAATGCGTGAGCTTTTTATTTTGTCTCTTAGGGACACACCAGCTGACCATCTTAGCATGCGCATTTCAGCAGTTTCTAGTTGCCTAGAGTAAGAGTTATACGTCGTCCAGCGTTCGGAGCCATAGAGGAGTGCGGGTCTGACAATCGTTTGGTATACTTTTCCTTTTAACTTTACTAGCATTTTCGGATCACATAGAACTCCCGTCGTTGATCTAAACTTCATCCATCCCACACTAATTCTATGTGTTACATCTGCTGCACATCCTCCATCGCTATGGATGAGTGACCCAAGATACTTAAAGGAGTCACAATTTGATAATGTTTCTCCATCCTTTTGCATTACGATGGTTAGTAATACTCGTAAATGTTCTTTAATTGGAGTCGAAGTTATACATTTAAAATTTATGAAGTTGGCCTCCACAACACTGGTTAGTACTAAAATATAAACCACACTAATTATGTTTTATTTCAACGGTCAAATGACCTATTTGATACAATATTAAGAAACCGCATATAGAATTTAGCATTGCCATGTCAACAGTATTACCCAATAGGAAAAACAACAGTCGAACAGAAGTCGAACAATACAACAAAGCGAATCAATATAATTCAATCAATCCATCTCGGCAAGAACAACTTCTTCACTTTACTGCTGTAAGTTGTCAAAGCGATATGAAAATCCATACAATGCCCATATTGATTATCCAATCTGTGCAATCTTGTTATAATAATGTTTTGCAATCGTCGTCGTTGCCGGGCCTCGTAGTCGAGGATCCCTTCGCCACTCTAACGTCAGTCTTGAACCGTTCTCCCACGTCGATCGTGTGATATTCTGTGAGAGAACAGCCCGATCCTGGATGCGCACTCCCTCCCGCAAATGTCACAGACATGTGGACCCTGCTTTACCACCTGGCCATGCTAACGCTTGTTCGCAACCACTTCACTATGGAATAAAACATTTTGCCGAGTGGGCCTACAAGGAACGTGTAACATGACAAGCTGACTTAGTTACGGACTATTTAAATACGAGCTGACAATATTTAACAATGTTCTGTGGTCAAACAGATTTCTTCTATCTGACAAGGTTGTAAGCCACATTATTTTTAACAACATACATATATTATAGACCAACTCAGTAATTTAGATCTGCGGTTTGAAGTAGTCAAAGCGATATGAAAATCCATACAATGCCCATGCTGATTATCTAATATCTGTAGTCTTGTTATGCAAGTCTGAAATACGTTATGTAATGTCTGGAATGGAAGCAGCTAAGAAGTCTCATTTGTCTGAATGTGGCTTCTGCCTCTCCTCTATTCCACAGTCTTCTTTTTCTTCGTTTCCATCTCTTCCACGCATTAACTTGCTAACTCGCCACCCCTGCAGAGCGGCGGCGTTCCCGCACCCCCCGCCCTGCCTCCCCCACGCGCCGCGCCTAATTGTGTGTGTACCGCGGGATGGGGGCGGTGGCGGGGGCGCCGGGAGATGGTTGGGAGCTTGGAGGTATTAGAGGGGGGCGCTCGTGGGATATGGCAAGAGGTGGAATGGCGCGCTATAGTAACCATAAATTCGATACATTTATAAAGTAAACTACATACATACTCGTATACGTACGTTTGAACACCATTTTCAAAAGTAATCTCCCAATATATTTGAAGTGAAAGGTCTACAATCAGTGTATTCTCCCAGTACTTACTTATATATGGCTGCGAGATATGGACGCTCACAGCAAAGAACACACAAAAGTTCCAGACTCCACAAATGAGCATGGAGAGATGCATGTTGGGATATACTAAAAAAGACCGTAAACGAAACACCTGGATTCGCAATATAACAAAGGTAGAAGACATAATAAAGGTGTGCAAGAAAATTAAATGGTAATGGGCAGGACACGTAGCCAGAATGTCAGATTCCCGATGGACGTCCGAAATAATCTAATGGTATAACCCATGAGGCATAAAGAGACCCAGAAGAAGATCGAAGTTACGCTGGATATATGAAATCAGGAAGCATGGCAGCATCACATGGAACCAACGAGCAAAAAACCGAACTATTTGGAGTCAACTTGACGAAACCTTCATCCAGCAGTGGATCGACCCTGGTTGACAATGATGATGATACGTACATACCATAAAGTTATTTCCTTTTCGGAGTAGGTAGAGAGGACAGAGCGCTATTATTCCCTATACTTTGACTCCATTCACCTTCTAATACAGCCTCTACAATTTTTCTGACTCTTAACCTTTCCTTTTTTTTTCAAAATATTCCCTTGATCCAACAATATTTTTCTTCGTCTTCCTCTACCACGCCTTTCACTCACATTTGCACTGTATATTTGTTTTGTTAGTCTTTCTTCATTCATTCGTTCTTCATGCCCAAACCAAATAAGGTCTGAAAGTGAAGTCTGCCTTGGATATAAATAACAACTATTTGACGTATTTCACGATCATACTTGTACGTAGAATTGGATGACGTAAATAAAAAATTATTTAAAAAATACACAATAAAACTTTTTTTTAAATCGACTAGGATTGTGAAATATCTCAATCAGGAGAGTTCAACAAAATTTTCTACTTTTCTGTATTTTTTCCGTTTGGTCACCCCATTTAGTAGGGGGTTTCCCGGCCGCCGCATCCGCCCTTCCACGCGGGACGTGGTGGGAGCGATAGGCTGGCTTTGTGGGCTGGGGTTGGTGGGGGTTAGGGAGTGCGGGTGCCTACGGTACTCAGGGGTGTCGGGTGGGCCCGTGGGGGGACTAGTGGAGGCGTGAGGGGACTTTGTGGGGGGTCATAGGGGGACGTTGGGTGAGTGGGGTGGTATGGGGGACCGCGTGCGTGCCGAACCATCGCACCGCACAGCACCAGCCCCAGCGGGGTTCCCTTGGAGTACGTACGAATCGAAATAGCAGATTAATACATCCCTGGTATATGGGTGGATATACGGTCGAGTTGTGGCATACAGCGATGTGCCATAACACCGGGATATCCAGATCTGCTGCAAAATATCCAGCTCGATACAAATAGTGCGTGCAGTGAAAATCGGCTACCTCAATACTTCGATACAATAATACATAAAGTACAAATAACAAAACATTTATGCATGATTGCATTTACATCATACACACACACTATTGGGTCGTCTCCCTATCGGGGTAGGTAAAAATGAGAGAGCGTCAGACTTTCCTATCGCGACACACTTATTTCCCGTCATCTTCTGATACAGCTCCTACGAATCCTCGGACTCTTTACATTTCCTTCTTTTAAAATATCATAAACTTGATCCAACCATACTTTCCTTGGTCTTCCTCTTCCACGCCTTCCACTCACGTTTGCACTGTATAAGTATTTGTTTTGTTAGTCTTTTTTAATTTATTCGTTCCACGTGTCTAAACCATCTCAGTGTGTTATTCTTCGTATTGTTTAACACATCAGTCCAGATATATTTTTAATACTACTTTGCACCGGTTTTTGCTGTTACACAAAGAGGATCTGCTTCTAGTTAACTTATTCGTTAGGAAGAATATCAGCCAGGATTCTTCTCATACTGCTAGGCGGTACCGAGAATATGTCAACAGTGTCATTCAGTTGGTTCAATATCTCTATACCACGCGTGACTGAGTGTTTAGCCATGATATTCCTTTTGTAATTTGGTATGCAGAACAGAGGGTGATTTCTTGCACGGCTATATTTATTAGGGACACATAAACTTAGTGCTTCTAGAATAGCGGGACAGTTAAAGCAACCTTGACAAACCTTAAGTAGGAATATCGCAATGGATTCTTGCCTTTTTGTTTCGAGGCTTCTACGAGTATATTTACATACCATGAAACATTCGACATGTTGGGCATATTTTGGGTAATCACCCTTTGTTCTGTACCATAGATATCTGAGGATTTTTTGTATTTGTTCTATATTATTCATATATTTGAGCTGATGAAGAACCCAAACTGCAGATGCATATTGTATTTAGTTCTTATTGAATAGTCATATAAGTTTTGAAAGACATCAGTTCTCTTGATATAACAGGATTATCGTATATTGTATTAAATGCTCCGTTTACCTTGTTCGTTGTTGCTATTGGTTTTTTCTAAGATTTTTTCAAATTTATGATTTTCTGTTGCTTATATGCTGTTTATCATAAATCCTTATAGCGCTGATATACTCGTGCAACTTCAAAATAAAGCTTTGTAAAAAAACTCTACAATATATTAAACTTGTCGATAGTCTTGAAACTTTGATCTCCTTGGCATCGGATCTTTGTGTTTGATCTATCAAGACTGTGTGCTTGCTGAAGTGTAACATTTTGCACACAATAAACCAATACACGCACAGGCGTTTTCCATCCAGGATAGCATATAATAATTTTGCAAACATTAAGAAATAATAAAACAGTTCATGGTGGATGTATCGCGCTGAGTTTCGCAGATTCGACGTAGGAAGGGATAGATAAGGGATGCACTCATCCACCCCTTTAAGAGGGAGAAATACGTCAAAGACGACGATTCAGGGGTCCCAAAGTATTTCTTCAGTCTAGATAATTATGCTGCATTCGAAGTTTTCTGTGAAAGTTCTAGTAATTTACTGAGATGTTTAAATTCCAGGTTTTAAGTCACTTTATTAGTATATTTACTTCGCTGCGAGTTTTCTTTCTACCGTTTCGTCGGACCTTAACCTGTTCAGATCTGGCGTCCATTATAATGGACACAGAGTTCATATGCACTTTTAAACAAATTTGCGGTAAATTTCTGTTCCCAATGATAACAAATTAAGTGTAGGATACTGTATTTTCGACGTTGAAAATTTTGAGCGCCATCTATCTAAACGAATACGACATAATTTTGCATTTAGTATGAATAATACACTCAAAGCAAGAATATATTTTTTAACCTTAAAATTAATTCAGGTCTGAAGAGGTTAAGTTCGTCGTCATTACTATTCGTCGATAAATGTGGAGGAGGCGAAAATTTGTGCATGAATAGAAAAGTTTGGAAATCTGATCTCTCTGCCTACTCCGCAAGGGACACAGCGTAATGACGTGTATGTTTCTTATAGGATACCTGCCTGTTTTCCCTTATCTGTCACCTTACAGTGGAACCTCTCATAACGAGAATAATTCGTTCCAGAATCTTGCTCGTTATGTGAAACACTCGTTAAGCGAAACAATGTTTCTCATATAAATCAATGTAAAATACGATAATGCGTTCCATGCCGAAAAAAAACTCATTTTTTTTATTTTTAACGTTTATTTAAATAAAATTACATACTTATAAATTGTTAAGGAGCGTAACAACCCGGAATGCGATTTCGATTTGCATAAAACAATAAAAAAATCGAAATAACTAGTTTATTATTTATGAATTTATGACAAATAATTAATTCTTTTTTACTAGAAAGCTGTCTAAAGCTGTCAACGCTCTTCTTCTCTTAAAATTCTCGAACCATCCATGACTTCCCTTAAATTGTACTTCTTTTTCGGCAGTTGATGATCCTGTCGTCTTCTAAACGAGGTCGTCGAAAATAACTTTCGCCTTCTCACAAATGATGTTTTCGTTAATAGTATCGCCTTGCAATTGCTTTTAGTTTATCCAAATGAGAAGCAACCTTTCAACATCATCAAGAATAGGTTACCGTTTCGTAGACATTCTTGACACTCCCTTTGAAGCATCTATCTTCTTAATTTTGTCCTTGTTCTTGAGGATAGAGCAAATCGTTGATGTAGACCGATTGTATGTGCGCGCTAGATCAGCCACGCTCACACCTCGTTCTCGCTTTTCAATGATTTTACGTTTCATTTCTACAGTTACTTTTATTTTCTTATGGCTGTCTTCTTGTGGCTTTTTCTTCAGGAACATTTTTGCAAGGTTATTAAAGTTTGCACAAAAAAAAATTACAAATAATGTCTGAACACAAGTTTGGAAAAATGTGTGATCACACGTGACACTAACGTGCTAGCGGAACGAGTGCTAACCAGAGACTGACGCACTGGCGCGGAAGTCCCGGCTCACAAGTGAGTGACGTGAAGATGGGACTTCCCCTTTCTGCGTCACTCGTTATGCGAAATGTCGCTCGTTAAGGGAGCATTTTTTTCACAATCTGTTTAGCTCGTTATGCGAATTACTCGTTATGAGAGGTGCTCGTTATGAGAGGTTCCAATGTATTTCCCTCATCTGTCACGACCTCCGTGACGGAAGATGGTTTCAGAGTGCCCATATCTTGATCGAAGAAGGTGCATTGAAAGTTGAAGATGAGGGTCTCTACAATATGTAGTACCTGCACATTATTATCGAAATATACCTAAAAAGAACCTAACGATTTACCACACGCCACAGTTAGATTAGGGTAGGTTCATATCGATCGTTAGTTTAGTTAAAATTTCATAAAATATATCATAATTACGCATTTTTGTTAAAATTAACTCATATCGTTATAAAATGATACTTTTTCGTGATTTTGTCAGTATTTGCTGTCTTTATGGTCAACAAAACGTGTCTTTTTTTTTTCAAAAATAGCTTATTTCTGTCAAAAGATGTTGAATAATCTTAACTTTAAAAAAAAGAGGATATTTGTCAAAATAAATGCTGAAACGTTATAAAATATTTGTGTTTTTGTTATTAATATTAATTATAAATAATTGATATTTTTGTGGTCATAAATAAAGGAGTTCTCAGATTGAGCGGTTTTTTTTAAATTCTTGGATAAAACACAGATGGCGTCGCGAAGTTGCCTGGATTTTGTGATATTTGGCAAGTGTAATATATGACATTTATAAAAATGGAGTCGTATACAATACAACAACGCGTTCAAATTGTTGAATTATTTTATGTATTGTAATCTCCGGAAACGGTGATGTTAATTGGCCACCAAGATCATGTGATCTGACACCGTTGGAATATTTTCTCTAGGGTTACGTGAAAAGCCAGGTCTATAAGAATGACCTCCGATTAATTCTTGAGCTGAAGGACGAAACTGTTCGCGTTATTGGTGAGTTAGAACCGCAATTATGTCAAAATGTCATTGAAAATTTTGACAAAAGAGTGGACATCTGTAGAGCTGCAAGAGGTGGACATTTGGCGGATATTTTTTTTTTGTGTTTAAATATCATACATTATACTTTAATATCTAATAAAAAAAAATGAAATCAAAGCAATTTGTGTTGTTTATTCAAGAATTAAAAAAAAAATTAATTAATAAAACTGCTCAATTTGAAAGACCCTTGACTAAAAATTGTGAATAAATGGTACACTTTTGCTGACGCGAGGAAGTGCCTACTCTAATGGACACAGCCACCATCTTCCTATATTTACACTTAATTTGTTTTTAATATTTTTAATCGTTGTTTCGAATCCCGAGTTACAGTTCCGTTGAAGAGACTCTGCTCTCTAAACAAAGCTATATAAATTGCCCTTTTTATTATGATATTATTGAAATGCCTAACTTGGAAATATAGCAGTCAGAACATTTCAGTATCATTTAACAATATGATTATCTGACACTTCCACCGAATACTATAACTGTCAACACGCATCGTTCACCTCATATTTATTGCTTCAACTTGACGATAAGTCATGTGTGTCTTTTATTCGTAATAAATATACCACAGATAAATCACGGAAAAGTCTAGGCTTCGCGGAAGTAAAACCTAGAAATGTACGCCATAATATAACCTTTTAAATTATCAGCTGTCACTTTTCCCGCCAATTCAATGTCACGCCATTTTCCTAGCAATCCCGGAAGCCGTCGGGAGAGGTCGTCATACACTCAATCCTCGACAAATGAAGACAATAAATAATTAGTGATAATTTATTTTTTTCACTTGATATTTTTACAATGTTGTTTACTCGTAAGAATACTAATGGACTCATCAATTATATAATATATGAATAAAAAATTACAAAAGTAAAGAAAGAAATTGATATGGTCGCAAAAAAATATTGAAATGATTATTCAACTTTACAAAATATTATGAACAAAATACATCGTTAAAATATAAGTGTGTTATCATCAATGAATGGAAAAGGAAGGGATGGTGGAGAGGAAGGAAAAATCAGGAATGAAACACCTTATATTATTGACTAAAAATTAAGACTTTTTTCTGTCATTTTTTATAAGATGTCAATGACGGAGTGAGTCTAACGTTGGTTTGTAACTGGTTTCAGAGTCTCACCGCGTGTACTGTAAAGGACGACATAAAAAAATAATATAGGTGGACTGGGAAAGCCAATACCTATTTTAGCGTAACGAAAATTCATGATCGTAAAGAGGTTGGATATTTTCGGTAAAATAAAAGGGTATTATTAAATTGTACTAAATTGGAGCATAAAGGATACAAAGAAATAATGTAAAGTAACTTTTGCAAGATTTAAACTCTCAATCAAAAGTTAAAAATGATGATGATACAAAAAATAAATTTATTTATTATTTATAATAAATCGCATAAACGAAGACGGCCTGTAGTTAATTCAACAGCCTTTATAATAGAGGTCTCTTGCCTTATTTTCCATATAATCTCCATTCAATCCAAGTTCGTAAACATGCAGCCGGCGTTTTGTAATAAGACACGTCTCCGGTCTATATCTGTCTCAAGGCCAACTTGAAAAACGACTCACCCCTCCGCGGAGCGGCTTTGTTTTCCTTTAAAGTTTCCATAAAGCGGGAGTAGAATGAGATGCTACGATATGGCGGCAACAGGTGGCTCTGTTTCCAATCGAATTAGAATCTCCACTGCCATCTCTCGGATGCCCTGTCACTTATTTTATCTTGACTTACGGAAAAGTGCTTCTTAAATATTGGGCCGTAAAACATTTTTTTTTAATTGTTTGTTTAATTTAGGCATAACATTAAGTCGATTCCCTATCTGGGTATGTAGAGAGAGAGATAACAGAGCGCCAGGACTTACAATCGCGACATACATTATATTTAAGTTTTTCTTTTATAAATAGTAATTTCATTATATTGTTGCCAGCAATGTCAAATGACAGCTTTTTGTGTCGTTGGACCTGTTCAAGGAAGTTGCTCTGAATATCCGAACCTTTTTTTAAGCAAATTGAAGTGTTCTTTATTCCAGAAGTTTGGAAAACGCATTTAAGGTGTCTTATCTTATTGTAGTAAACGATGGCACGGAATTATAACATATATTGTGTTATACTTTCATGTATACAGTACAAGTTGACGGGTTTATTGACATGTGGCAATCTCTTCTAAAAAACCAGACAGGTGCCTTGACTAAAAACCATGCTGGAAAATATCGGTCACCAACGGGAATCAAATTTGCATGCTCCGGATTGGAAGACATGTCCGGATTCACTGGAAGATATTGCTATCTTTATAACTGAAGTCAACATCACTGAAGATATATTTATAACCATCACTCAATGTCTAATTGAAGTGTCTTGTGTGGTATTCCGGTGGTGTTTGTTATGATTTCCAAATGAATTCAATAACGCGGACGACTACCTTAATCACATTTTGAAAGAGGGAAGAGTGAAAAGCCTTTGTTATAGGAGAGTATGCATGATGAGGTGTATAGATGGGGCTGTGGCGTCTATATGCTCGGTCAATGACCGGCGATGCGACCTTTGCATACCTTGACAATTCAAAACAAACGAGTACAAGGTCCACACGCCGGTCATTCAACTCATTGTCATACGCGGAGCGCATTCCATGCTAGAGCGAGAAGGCAGCACATCTGTCGCGCCAAATCCAAAAATCCCGCATGCAGCGTATTGTGAATGCAGAAACGAGACGGCGGGTTATCTTGCTCGCATTCCCGCGCACATTCAAGAATAGTATAAATACCTACGTCTACCAATAAAATGTCTTTTTCCGCATTGCGATCTAAAACGAGTTTTATTTATCAACAAATCATCATCATTTCATTTTGGTCAGGACTTCATGATATTTTGAGAAAAAAAATCATTTTCATGTCTTATGGAGTTTGATATATTTGTTACATATAATGTGTTCAAGTCAAGGTGTTAAATAGATAAATATTAATTGATTGATATAAAGAAATCCGTACTATTATATTATAGTTCGGAAATTCTAGGATGAGTCCTGTGACAGCTCACAAATTTGCCCCAATACAACCTTATGTAATGTATTTACCTAAATAACTTGCTATTTATTAGAATCGAGGCTTATATTAAAGTTGATAAAATAATTAAAGTTACTGAACATCGTTACAAGGTTGTATTGGGGCAAATTTGTTAACTGTCACAGGACTCATCCTAGAATTTCCGAACTATAGTTTGCGTGGATTGCCCATTAAGGAAAATGTTTTTTTTTTAAATTTATTTTGTTATATTTTAAATTTGATGCAAGTTTATTACATCAAATAACTAGAAAGAAATATTATTAAGACAGCATAATGACAACAGGAACAATGTTACTCATGCTTTCCTGTGAAGTGACTCTGTTATACCTTGTCTCCCGACCCGGAGGATGCGGGTTCGATTCTCGCTCGAACTCAGATTAAAAAAAAAAAAAGGATTCCTGTCTAGTTGTTACTTAAAGTTTCTTTAACATATTTCTGGTTGGTTGGAACATATAGCCACATGGTAATAAGCCCGTTTATTTAATCTTGATTTATTATTTACCGATATACGAAAGATATCGATGTCAGAAAATTCGATTAACAAGGTTAATTAACTAACAGTTAATTAACACAGTTAATTAATTAACACACGAGTACATCTTCTTCTTCATGTCAGGTCCTCCCAACGTTGGATATCACTTGAGAGTAAGATATCTTAGTCCCCGGCAGCCCGAAGATCTCCAACGTCCCTTATGCCAGTCCAATCACGTATATTGCGGAGCCAGGTGATTTGCCTCCTGCCAACACCTCTTCGGCCTTCTATTTTGTCTTGGATGATCAGGTGCAGTAATTTGTACTTTGCTCCTCTACTTACATGACCCAAGTAGGACACCTTTCGGATTTTAATATTAGTCAGCAACTCTCTATCAACTTTGGCTCTTTGAAGAACCCTCGTGTTGCTGACCATATCCGTCCAGGGTATCCGTAGCATTCTCCGGGGCATCCACATTTCGAATGCTTCCAGTCGGTTTATGCTACTTACTTTTAGGGTCCATGATTCCACGTAGCATTTGTCTAACGTTTGTCGAAGTTTCAAGTTTAGATTATCATCGCAGAATACGCTATAAATACATATTGTTATAAAATGAACAATTTTACTAGACTCCCTTTGTTTATCGGGTACCATTCGGATTCGAACTCAATGTACCCGAATGGAGGTCTAGCGACTTACCAACTAGAGTGTGGGTAATGAACCTATGCAATGTGTAAAGGGATGTATTGAACCTACTTATCTAATTGCAGTGACGAGGCATTAAGGTGGACTACAATTTACAACATATATATTATATATACAATATGGCCGCAGGTACCGGCCGCATTTGACAAAGGATCAATGCACCAGTTATGTGCGCAATTATGTTCCCTATGTATGTACATACTTATGTATCCTATGTCCGTAGCTAGTATGTACTAATACCTCATACATACTAAGGCAGTATGTACTTACGCCTCTTGTCTTATGTGCTGTCCTGACATGAGATATGCTCCAGTGAATACGAAGAGGGGGGGGGGGTGTTGGCAGTAGGGAGTGTGAGGGAGGGGTTGTTCTTTTATTTTTTAAATAAATAAAATATATTCCAGATAGAACATATTTAAAGGGTCTTTCAAATTGATCGTTTTTTTTTGTTCTTGGATAAAACACAGATGGCGTCGAGAACTTGCATGGGTCTTGTGACATTTGAGAAGTGTAATGTATAAAAATGGAGTTGTATATAACATAGTACAACAACGCGATCAAATTGTTGAATTATTTTATGTATTGTAATCTCCTGAAACGGTGATGTTAATTGGCCACCAAGATCGTGTGATCTGACACCTTTGGACTATTTTCTCTAGGGTTACGTGAAAAGCCAGTCCTATAAGAATTATCCCCAATCAATTCCTGAACTGAAGGATGAAATTATTCGCGTTATTGGTGAGTTAGAAACGCAATTATGTCAACATGTCATCGAAAATTTTGACGAAAGAGTGGACATCTGTAGAGCTGCAAAAAGTGGACATTTGGCAATATTGTTTTTTTTTTGCGTTTAAATGTCATACATTATACTTCAATGACAAATTAATAGTTTTTTGAAATCAAAGCAAATTGTGTGTTTTATTCAAGAATTAAAAACAATAAAATGTTAAAACCGCTCAATTTGAAAGACCCTATATATACTGAAACCGGACAGTACAAAAATCTGCTAAAATGACAGCCCACAATACTACTTTGGTGCCAACTTTGATGTATGGGGGTGAAACGTGGACTTGGAAAAAGACTGATAGAAGCCGAATTAATGCTGTAGAAATACATGCATTAAGAAGAATACATGGAGTGGCAATGTATTTATTTATTTATTAACACTTTATTGTAAAAAAAACAATCTGGCGGGTGGCAATCTAAATAAAATAAATACAGGTTTATTGATAGCAACATAGTATGTGCATAATACATTTAGACACATTTCAAGAACACATTAAAAAGAGAATACCTTAAAAAAACAGAAGCTATCAAAAGGTCTGAGCTCATCTAATAACACCCCCCCGGCCAAGATACACCCCACCAATATAGGGCGAGCCTAGCCGCGGGGACACCAGATGTTTTTCAGCCCACACCCTTGAACACGTAGAACAAGAAGATATAAAAAACACAGAAAAAAATAGATGACAAAAAAAATACATTCAAGAGAGAAGACATTAAAAGGTCCGGGCTCATCCCACAAACATTCCCCCGGCCGAGATACACCCCAAGGGCGAGCCCGACCGCAAGGGCATCGGGGGGCTTCCACCCGACACCCCAATCTCTTCCAAACAACCAGACGAAAGTAAATAAAACAATTTAATTGGTAGCAAAAAATATTCAAATGACTATTAATTTTCACGAAATTCAAGAACATATACATATTGAAAGTAAATGTGAGATATCATCAATTAAAGGAAAAGGAAGGGATGGTGGAGAGGAAAGAAAAATAAATCATTCAAATGACTATCCATCCCCATGAAATCCATAAACACATACGTGAGCATATGCCCACGAACCCCACAAATAAGGACAATCATCCGAACATTATTTTTCATATAAAGTGAGATATCATCAATCAAAAGGAAAGGAAGGGATGGTGGAGAGGAAAGGAAAAATCAGGAATGAAACACGTTATGTTACTGACTAGAAATTAAGAGGTTTTTTAAGTTGCTTCTTAACACGTTCACTGCGTCGAACACGGCTCCCGTGTCCATACAAAATAGCCTTGAATGTTGAGTGCACTCATAAACGTCTCCCAATAAGGATTAGTCGCCGGTTTCATGTGTTTTGAAGACACGAAGGAATACACATGTATATGATGTTTCAATAGAAAGTAGAATTTGATTTTTAACAAAGTTATGGTTTTCAAAAATTCGCGAATTTTCAGCATCTCTTTATACGCAGTGAACGTGTTAAAGCATGCCAAGGACCATCGCATAATGCTCTGTTTCATTTTACTCAAAAAACCACCCATAATTTTAAATTCATCCCTTATCACTTTATTCCGTATTCTGTCATGCATTGTCACTTCACGTATTCTTCTTATTGTATACATTTTTACAGCACTTGTTCGGCTACTTCCGCGCCCACGTTTTACTCATATACATCAAAGTGGTTACTTAGAGAATGGGTTTTAATGTCAACAGATTTTGATACTGTCTGGTTCGAATATGATAAAGTCGTATTTGTTTTAGTGCCTCATTGACTTTGTTTCGATATCTCTCTGCAGCTCTTCCATCATCTGAGAAATTACTATCGAAATAGCAGAATTGTTCGACTACCTCAACAATAGACTTTTGGAGAGTTATGCCCCTGATCAAAACCTCGCTGTTGATGTGCATCTTTCATACAATTAAATTACCAGACTCATTAATTCATTCCCATTCTCCATTTAAATACACTACTGGCACTTAAATACACATACTGTCACTTTTGCATAATATCCTTAACTGTCCCGCCAACCTCTTTTACGTCGTCGAAAATATTCAACGTCTTTCCGCTCATCGACTTGCGCTACACTCAAACAAAGATTGTTTAATGGCTTTCCCATTTCAATGCTTTTCTTTTTTTACTTCGTTCTTGAATGTCCATGCAATGATACTCTGGAACCAGTTACAAACTATTGTTAGACTTTTTCCGTCTTTGGCATGCTTAAATTAACGACTGAAAAAATCTTTATTTAAAGTCAGTAATTTAACATCTTTTACGGCTGTGTAACTTCCTTTATGTACTTTTGTCTGGTTTGTTGGAAAAGATCGCCATCTGGCAATAAGCTCGCCATTTTGTTTTTACATTTAGTGTTCAAATAAATAAATAAACGCACTATTATTTTAATAGCATACATCATTGATTTGGTGTATTCAATTAACTTTTAAATTGGGGTATTCAATTAACTTTTTGATTTGGTGGATTCAATTAACTTTTAATTTGGTGTATTCAATTAACTTTTAATTTGGTGTATTCAATTAATTTTCGATTTGGTGTATTCAATTAACTTTTGATTTGGTGTATTCAATTAACTTTTTGATTTGGTGTCATAAATTAACTTTTATTTGGTGTATTCAATTAACTTTTGATTTGGTGTATTCAATTAACTTTTTGATTTGGTGTATTCAATAAACTTTTGATTTGGCGTATTCAATTAACTTTTGATTTGGTGTATTCAATTAACTTTTGATTTGGTGGAATCAATTAATTTTTGATTTGGTGGATTCAATTAACTTTTGATTTGGTGTATTCAATTAACTTTTTGATTTGAAAGAATTCAATTAACTTTTGATTTGGTGTATTCAATTAACTTTTGATTTGGTGTATTCAATTAACTTTTGATTTAGTGGATTCTATTAATTTTTGATTTGGTGTATTCAATTAACTTTTCTTTGGTGTATTCAATTCAAAACACTTTTGCTTGATAAACTCTGCCTAGTTTAAATTTCAATAGACACATCTCATTAAACTTATAAATGTAGATTTTCCTCAGCTATAACTCTACTAATGGCAGCCCCGCCATAGACATAGAATAATATTTGTCTATTCCCACAATTATACGAGACACACACAATCAACTGTTTCACCGCACTGTTCACACGCAGTGCTGCCAATGCGATATTATTGGTTGGAAATGTATCTTCCATGCCTCGCTCAAATCACGGGCATGTGAAAATAGGAGAGCCGGTTTGTGCATAAAGTTTTATTTACAAGATTTACGAATTTCAACTTTCAAATTGCACGGTATTTAGAGCTAGGTTGACTAGCTCTCGGGGTTTTATCCGGAGTCTCAAGTTTTCAACTCCTCTCTCCGGGCTCTGGGTTTTGTTATATTTTTTCCGGATTACGCTAATTTTGTAATAATGTCTAAAATTAACTTAACTCTAATATAATATGTTTCATATAATCGTAGTGTCAAACTAATATCAAAAATATAATGTTGACTTTAATCAAATATCCCAGTTCTTCATTGTTTAATTTTTCTCTATTTTATAAAAAAATGTTAAGTTACCATAGCCATATTTAAAAATGTTATGTTGGTAACAAAATACTGTTGTGGACTAATATACTAGCAGATTTTAATACTGTCCGGTTCGAGTATATACTCGTATGTTTTAGTGCCCCGTTGATTCTGTTTTCTATCGTAATACGCCGTTTGGTAACCCCTATTGACTCTTCCACTATCGGAAGTTGTATGAGAAGGCATGCGGATGCAAAAGAGGTGTAATATGCGTGTCGAGATGGTAAAGTATGGCAATCCTCCTTTCTGCCTACCCTAACAGGGAGACGGCGTGATGGTACGACATCGCTTCATACCGTTCTATATCCATCGTCACTCTTCCATCATCTGAGAAAATACTACCCAAATAGGGGAATTTCTCGACTTGTTCCAATCTTTTATCTTGATCCATATATCGCATTTACTTTTCCTTTCACACTTTTCCATCACCACAAATATTTCTATTCTTCTTTCAATAAGTCAGTAGAACAATTTTTCAAATTTATAAATTGATTTGCTTGTTTCTTTATCGCGCAAGCAGATTAACACACGATTTTCGTTTAAAATCGAGGGAGCGGTGCAGAGAGCAACACCCACCCATCCCCCAACACTGCATACTAATGCCATTGCAATTATTTTCTGTTCGAGAGCCACCAGGCCACGCCCTCCGCTCACATATAATGTAATATTCACACTATGTTACTTGTTTCATTTTATGTAAATCAATTGTTATAAACAATGTACCCAGCGCCCAGTATTTAACTCATCATAGCTTGATTGGGGTTCCACGAGAAATTGTGATAAATAGGTTATTCGTATGATGGTAATATTTGTGTTTTATTTCATATTCGTAACTTTACTATACACTTACGATCTCTCTCCGTGGTTGCAGTCCTAAGACTGGTTTGCAGCAATTTCAACTCTTCTCCTCCATTCCCCCCTGTCCTGTGCGGCTCTTTTTAAGTCTGTGTATGTTGAGCAGCGCACGTCCACCAACAGGTCCTCCAGGTACTCTCGGCGTGGGCGTCCCCTAGAGCTCGTCCCCTCGGTCATACCCTCCATTATGGCATGCAAGAGGCCCTCTTGTCGTATTATATGACCGATCCATCTTGCACGCCTTTCGGACAGGATCCTGAGCAGGTGCCTTCCTCCTTCGATTCGTTGGAGAACCTCTTCATTTGTGATGCGGTCTCTCCAGGAAATTCCTAATAGTCTTCTATAGGACCACATCTCAAAAGCCTCTAGTCTTCGTCTATCTCTTTCGGATAGGCACCATGTCTCGCAGCCGTACATCAAGATACTCCATACATAGGTCTTGATGAGGAGTATTCTCAGTTTTAGGTCTATATTATTTGATTCTATTATTTTCGACCTTTTATTAAATGCAAGTCTAGCCTGATGTATACGGCTGTCGACCTCGCTCTTGGACCGACCATCCCATGTTATTTTGCTCCCGAGGTAGACAAACTCCTCGGTGTTCTTTAGTGGTTTACCCGACATCACTATTCTCATCTGGTGTTGCGCTCGGCCTACAGTCAGCAGCTTTGTTTTGTCTTTATTTATCTTCATACTGTAGTTATTTTGAAGAATGCTTTCCATAGTTGTTAAGGCCTCTTGTAGTTCCTCTTCACTTTCAGCAACCATAGCAATATAATAAAAAAAATTCAATCTGTTATATAATTTAGAAGTATAATAATCTAAATTGTCTTCAATAATGCCATATATATTTATCCACATTATATTTTTTACCTCGATGCATTTTCAACATTGTCAATTGTTATGTTAGGTTATGTATTTATTTATTTGAGACTCGATACGATTATGACAAAATACCAGTGACAGGAGACAACATGGCTGCCGTATCGACTAGTGATGTGAAAAGTTACTAGTGATGGGATATGTAACATCAATAAATGATTAAGTTATTGTTGTAGTTATTATCTGTTATCGTTCTGTTTATATCTCTTATTGGTTATGTTTTGTGTTTTTAGATATGGAGTTAATTTGTATTAGACTGAAAATCTCTGTACGAGGTTTCTTAAACAGTATTGTTTGATTTCTGTTTTATTGTATTGTCAATATCAGAAAAAAAAATTTACGTTTTCCTTATGAACTTTAAATATTAAAATAGAGAAAGATGGATAATTAATAATGATTTATAATAATTTATATGTAGGGGTTCCCTGATACGTGAATATTATTTTAAGGGTTTCGTATGGGTAAAAAGGTTGAGAAACGTTGATCTAACTACTATAGAATTACTGGCATCACCCACTGTACAAAAGGTGTTTGAGTAGATTTTAAAGAATTTACATACATTCTATCACGCCGTATCCTTACCGAGGTAGGAAGATAGGAGAGAACGCCAAACTTTCCTATCTCGATACACATATTTCGCCTTCTCCATATCTATATAAATTATATAATTTGTCTGACTTTTACATTACCTTTTTTCAAAATATCTTACATTTGATACAACCTTACTTTCTTTTGTTACTTCTACAAAGTTTTACACTCATATTTACACTCTGAGATGATGATTTGGTCATGTGGAACGAATTAATGAAGAATATACTCACAAAACAAATATACAGTGCAAATATGAGTGGAAGATGTGGTATAGGAAGACCAAGGAAAGTGTGGCTGGATCAAGTGAATGATATTTTGAAAGAAAAAAAGGTAGAAAGTAAGAGAAATCGTGGTAGTGCCCAAATCTTTGAATTCATTGACTCTATTTAATGGTACTTCCTGTATTGTAAAGATGCATGGCCTCGCGGTAACGTATTAAACTTCCGTGCGGAATGTCACTGGTTCGAACCCCGTGCTGTGGTACTCCTCTCGAATGACACAGGCATTTTTCCACATAGTATTCGGGGTATAAGAATACCTATGACTTCGGTCATATTAATTTTTTTTAAATAGAGAAAAAATCACAACGTGCTGGTGTGTTCCGATCGTCTCACTTCGTTGTGTCATCGGATCCAGTACAGCGATGACTCCGGTGAGTTTGCTAGTGTGCAACGACTCACTCACTTAAAAATAAACAGAAATCTCCACAGCATAGCTTCACCTTCCAATTTAATTGACGTTGGAATGGTGAGGGTATCCTCGATTACGAGGTCCAGCAACGACGAACATTGTATATTTGATGGTGGGTTGGTGAAAATGGTCGACAAAAGCTACACCTGCTTCAGCCCCCGAAGAGTCTGATATATTGCATTGAGGATGACTTGTTTTATGGATCTTCCTGGTGGTAGAATTCTTTGTGGAAATAATTCAGTTTTTTTGTTACGAAATAAGGTAGATCCGTTTATAGTGTCGATCCTTCCTCGTCATCTGACAGGGTACATAGGTAATGTTAAACAGCTGCGTGACTTAGAGCAGGTGTACAAGGTGGCTAATCCAAAGGGCGCTGAGCCCAGAGGGTGGTGGGTTGGGGTGGTGCGTATCGACCCATCGGCCCCGGAGGGAGGTAGCATCCCTTGCAGCACTCGGCCTCAGCGCCGGGGGCCAGTCGGGTATTCAACCCGGACCATCGTGATTATATTACCCATGGATGGGAGGCGATTATCTGCTCATCAAATGTTCAAGTATGTCGGCATAACTGATCAATTTTGGTTAACTACCATTAGCATTCTGAAGTACCCGGTTCTATTCCCAGTTAATTCATGAATTATTAAACTTCAAGATCATGTTAGGTGTCACAATATGATGACATCCGTAGACTATTTGGTAAGACGTCTGTCTTCCAAGCCGGGGGCTATGAATTCAATTCTCATTGGCACCTCGATTGGAAAAAAAATTATGAGTTGCCATATACGTATTTTTTTAATTACTCGTATATACACAGTTTTTTTAGAGAGAACATTTGTCTTTTTTTTAAATATTCATAAATATTATATACTCGTATAACTGTCGAAAATTGTATATTTAAAAAAAATCCTGACTAAGACCATTTGAAAAAAAACCATTGATAACTATTTTATTCCAATAATTATATAAATCCTCGCTATACGTATTTCTTTTTCCTATCCCGAGGCTCTCTTCAGGTGGAATGAAAAGAACTTCATTACACCTGGAGAGCTTCGGGATAAGAGGTAGAAATAGATGCAGCGGAGATTAGTGCAATGACAAAGTATTTCACTTTATAAATATGGAGTTGCACAAAGTTGCAGCCGAAAAGTTTGTTAAAACAATTGCTATTCATGTGAGATTTGTAAAAAAACTTGTACACAACTTAATGTTAAATATTTTAAAACATTGTTGACATTAATTTATTTGGAAGAGATCGCTACATGGCAATACTCACCAGGTTGTACTTGTTACAACGTGAGTGTAATACAATAAGAAATAGAATAGTTGACAAAAAAAAAATTACACAAATATTGAAAATATTGTAAGCTTAACAGAAAAAAAAATCTTTTTGAAATCAATTTCCCTATCGGGGTAGGTAGAGAGGACTGAACGTCATATTTTTCCATCTCGACATACATCCTTCACCACTTCTCCATCCATATGCCTTCTCATAAAACTTCTAAGATTTTTCCGACATTGTACCTTTCCTTATAATTCAATATTAAATTAAGAAAAATAAGTTTTATATATAATTCACTTCATTCGACCATACTTTCCTTGATCTTTCTCTACCACGTATTTCAATCACATTTGCGCTATATATTTGTTTTGTTAGTCTTTCTTCATTGATGTTGTTTATAGTTAAAGCATTAACAATGTGGAGGTTTAAAGACATTGTAATTTATTTTTATCAAACACTGTTTATTCCACTTTTTTATGACGGTATAACCCTACCGGTTTCAAGGCTTTCACCTCATCTTCAGGGGAGCGCAAACAAGAATAAATGCTGTTCGAACTGGCACCGATATATACGCTTCAACGGTTTACCCAAAATCTCAGCGCTCATGGCCGACATTGTCCCGTGCCTTCTCACCCCCCAGCCCCCAACCGTTGAAGCGTGTATATCGGTGCCAGTTCGAACAGCATTTAGTCTTGTTTGCGCTCCCCTGAAGATGAGGTGAAAACCTTGAAACCGGTAGGGTTATACCGTCATAAAAAAGTGGAATAAACAGTGTTTGATAAAAATAAATTACACTTTCTTCATTCATTCGTTCCACGTGCCCAAACCATTTCAGTGTGCTCTTCTTCATCTTACTCAACATATCAGCCTCGAGTTCACATTAATCTCTTATAATTTAATTTCGTATACTGTCATACATTGTGCCCCCATGTATTCGTCATCAAGTGTGCGCATTTTTACAGCATTTATTTTACTGTTTTTCATTTTTGTTTCACGTCTACATTTCACTTCCATTCATCAAAGCATGTTACAAAAATACTGTTGTGAATCATCTTGTCAGATTTTGATATTTATTTATTTAACACTTTTATTGCAAATACAATCCGGCGGGCATATTTCCAGTCGGCAATCTCTTCCAGTTCCAACCAACCTGACAAAAGTAAATGAAGCAAGTTACGTGGTCGCATAAACCATTCAAATGACTATCCATCCCCACGAAATCCACAAACATATACGTGAGCACACGCCCACGAACCCCACAAAGACGGACAATCACCCGAACATTATTTTTCATATAAAGTGAGATATCATCAATAAAAAGGAAAGGAAGGGATGGTGGAGAGGAATGGAACAGAAAAATCAGGAATGAAACACGTTATTTTACTGAATATAAATTAAGAGTATTTTCAGTCGCTTTTTAACTCTTTCCCCGCGGGGAGCACAAACGCCTGTGATCTGACGACAATCCAAGTTTCAAATCACAAATACTTAAAAAAAATGACACAAAACCGGAATAAAAATTGAACTTAAATTTAAAATAATCTATATTCTAGCGACATCTCTGAAAACCTTGTCAAATAATATATTAGTTTATGAGATATTGTTGAATAAACACAGCGCCGAATTTTTTTGGTTTCTCAATATTTCCAGCATTAACGACCTGTCGCGCGGATCGAGTCTTGCGATGAGTCTCTCTTACGTAAATAAACATTACTAAGTCTCTCTTACGTAAATAAACATTACTAGTGCTATATGCATTTGATTGGGTGAGTGTCATGAAGCATTGATTTGATCGTAGCATTCCTTTGTTTATTTTACGTAATGTTAAGTTTATTTCCTTTATTTAATGAGTCTCCTTAAGAGTAATGACTATTATTATCAGAAAATTACTTAAGTGTCATGTTTACTTGGTGTTGTAATCAAATATCAGTGGTTCTAAACAAAATATGTGTTTAAACTTAGAAATAAAAAAAACGCTGAAATTGTGCCGCGCACAGGATTCGTAGAATTTGATTTTTAACGCGGTGAACAGGTTAAAGTATGCCAAGGACGGAGCGAGTCTTATATTGGTTTGTAACTGATTCCAGAGTCTCACTGCATGGACAGTAAAGGACGACGTAAAGAAAGAGGAGCGGTGAACTGGAAAGGCCAATAGACAATTTGATAGTATCCGTTTCGAATATATATGTTTTAGACCTGATCTAATCTTCACTGCTTTAATTCCTATAAAGTACACTGACATGGTCAGATCAGACAAAGGGTTTTGGAGGGAAGAATGCTGAATACATCATAATATCCCATCTCAGAGTGTTGTCTTCGTCATCTTACTGAACATATCAGCTTTAAGTTCACGTTCATTCCTAATCACTTCATTCCGTATTCTGTCATACATTGTATACAATTTATTCAGTTCGTTACTTTTTTCCACATCTACGTTAAAGTTTTTTCGAAATGGGTGCCGCGTTTGCTCACAATGGAACAGAAACAGCAACGCATTGTAAACACTACCAAATGATATCTTCAGGATGTCAGCTATCTCACGCAACTTTACTTTGCGATTTTCCATCACGATTTTGAGTTTTTTTTTATATTTTCTGGTGTAACAGCCTCATTGGGACGACCAGAGCGTTCAGCATTATTTGTGTCTGTACGACCGCGTTTGAAATCAGCATACCACCGACAAATGGTTGTTTTCGACGGAGCAGAGCCCGGATAACACTTTTCAAGCCATCGCTGAGTTTGAACGGTATTTTTTCCCATTAAAAAGCAATGTTTTATCAACATACGAAATTCGGGTTTTTTCCGGCCTGGGGGACGTAGTCCGGGACAGAAGAGCATACAACCTGAGGACGAGGACAGCTGACCCCAACAGTCTTCGCAGACAGTGAGTTTGGATGGAGCCAGGGAGAAGTTTTATCAACATACGAAATTCGGTTTTTTCCATTGTTTTGAAAATAGCAAAAGTAGCGTCATTAAAACTACTGTAACTCAATGACACAATGTCGGAATGTCATGAAAGTTTGACACGTAACTTCTAAAAGTTGGTACTGACTGAGAATGGTTGATTTGTTATTAGAGGCACCATGTGTTGGTAAGTCCCGGGCCTTATTGATCGATGTGTTATTGTGGACAGTCATCTCTGCAAATGTTCATACTCTCCGGTTCGAGTACATTTAATTAACCACCCTATTGATTTAGTTTCCTATCGCTACCCGCTGTTCGACATCCCTCGTAACTTTTCCATGATCTGAGGAAATACTACCTTGATAGCTTGCTTCAATCTTTCACTGCTCACCTATATATCGCATTTACTTTTCCTTTCACACTTTTATATCACCATAGCTTTGGATTTTACAACATTTATTCTCAGATCTTTCTCTTTGCATCTCTCACTATTGAAAAGATAAACATGAAGATTATATTCTTCTTCTTCTTCCTAGTATCATGTCAGGTCCCCCCAACGTTGACTTATCACCTGAGAGTAGGCATCTTTGTCCCCGGCAGCCTGAAAAAGATCCCCAACGCTCCTTATACCAGTACAATCACATATATTGCGGAGTCAGGAGATTTACCTCCTGCCAAAACCTCTTCGACCCTCTATTTTGCCTTGGATGATCAGGTGCAGTAATTTGTACTTTGCTCCTCTAAGTACATGACCCAAATAGGACACCTTTCAGATTTTAAGAAGAATATATGAAATTTTAAAAAATGAAATAATATGGATAGGTTAAAAAAATAACTTTAAATCTCAGTAAACATGATATTATCTGTAAAATATCTATTTTGAACTTTTCCAAGGGGGCGCGCAGAACCAATATGGGGTGGGCTGCAGAGTGGCCAGAGGCGGAACCCCTTGTTATTATATTATATATTTCCTTATCATGTAAAAGAAAAATAAATATATTGACTCATTCGCTACGCTTGAGCCGTTTTCAAAGCGGATTAAAAATTGCAATATTTATGACTACCATATATAGGTATAAGCCTAGCAGTTGCATACTAGAGAATTGCGAATCAGGCAAATCTCTGATGGCTTGGTCAGTGCAAAAACATGACTCGAATCCGAGTATCCCCCACTGACCAACTTAACACCTCAGCCACTGATCATCGATTACCGTGCGAGCCTATCCAGGACAGTTTGGTGTTGCTGTGGGGAGGGTGGGGGGGATGGGTCAAATGTATTTAGTGTGTGCGTGGGTCGATACTCCACCCCCATGACCCCCCTCCCCGTGGGGGAGTCCCGCGGGGGGTTTGGGTAGAGATTGGAGTAAATGGGGGACAGTTCTCCCACCCCCCAACCCAGCCAAATATATCGATGTACAGGTACATGTGAGGATGTCTCCACGGGTGGGCAACTGGACAGGACGCCACTATTAAGCCTGATGGATGTCTCCTCCAGAATATCCACCACACCATAGAATATTGTTTGGTGCTACTTTATTTAAAGTGCTACCGAAAATCTTCGTTGCTTTGTTGATAAGATAGAAGACTGAAATCAATAGAAATGGTATACATATAGTACATATCAGAAAGGTCCAAAACTTTCTGGTGTGAAAAAAATTTAACGTGTATGGATAGATAGTACGCCCACACATAGTCGGTGATATTAGAGATGCATGGCCGCGCGGTAACGCACTGGACTTGCATGCGGAAGGTCGTCGGTTCGAACTCCATGCTGTGCTACTCCCCTCGAATGACGCAGACATTTTTGCTGCCTAGTATTTTAAGGATAGGGGGTTTAAGGATACCTATGATCGATCATATCGAAGATAGAAGATTAAAATCAAAAGAAATAGCAGTAAGATATGGGCTTTCCAAAACCACTGTCGTTCGAATTCTGCTCTATCGTCTTGGCATAAATACAATGAGTGTAAGATTGATGCCAAACCTCTTGAGGGCTGTCCAAAGGCAACGGACGTGTCAAATGTTGCAATTATGTTTTAATACTATGAGAAAGAAAAACAAAATTGAGTCAATCTTCCACACCTTCCACTCATAATACTGTACAGTACCCGGCGGTAAGTAATATACATCAGGCTTAACACTTGCCTTACTGTGCTAAAAAAATCCGCCAGTCACGGTGCTGGACGCTAAGCGTCCAGTAAAAAATGTATGTTTTAAATTAAAATTATGCAAAATCTGCTAGGTTATTTTTTGTAATAAGCCATAAAAATAATTTTATTACGTATTAAAACATCAAATAATCAAATAAAATATAAGTCCTGGTCACTCGCTATCCATCACAGGGTGGCAAGTGTTAAGAAAGAGACTGTCGGCCATAATCGGCTAACTTCGGCGTTGTAGAGCGTCGTCTCTGTCGCACGATGCGCTAACAGTCCGGTATCTAGAAATAGCTGTTAAACTTTTTGTAATGACAGAGACGACGTTCTACAAAGCCGAAGTTAGCCGATTATGGCCGACATTCTATTTCTTAAGCCCAATGTGTATTACTTACCGCTGGGTACTGTATATTAATTTTGTCAGTCTTTTCATTCATTCATTCTAAATGCCCAAACCATCTCAGAGTGATCTTCTTGATCTTACTTAATACATCAACCTTAAGTTCACATTCATTCCTAATCACTTCATTCCGTATTTTATCATACATTGTCACCCTATGTATTCTTCTCAGTGCATGCATTTCTACAGAATTTATTCAGCTGCTTTCTGACCTTTTTTTACATCTACATCCACTTTAATACGAGTACATCAAAGTTGGTAGTGGAATTAACATATTTTCTGGACTTCATATTTTTTAATAGATTTTGATACTGTCCGGTTCAATTATATAATATTTGTTTTAGTACTCCTTTTACTTTATTTCATATCGCTACACGTCGTTCGATATTCCATCATTTGAGGAAATACTACGTAAATAGTAGAAACCCTTAATTTACTCGTTTCTTTCATTCTTCACACATATTTACTTTCCCTATCACACTTTTCTATCACTACAACTTTGAATTTACATCTCTCATACAATTTACTTATTAAACTTGGTAATTAATCCTTATTCTCCGCTAACCCTACCATGTCTCCTGGTATACGTTGTCAAACTCGTTCGAGGAGTTGTGAGCTGTCCAGCATTACTACAAAGATTAGCGTTAAATGTTCCTAACAATTACACTAGACTGCGCCGGCAAGAACTGTTCTCAATAACATACGCAAGAACGGATCTTCCAGCCGCTATGCCTGTTGGAAGGGCCTTAACTCTTCTGAACGGGACTGCTTCGGATATTGACATATTTCATATAACATTACCAAAAGCAAAAGTAATTTTTTTTCTTAGATTGAGCGCGTTAGAAGGCACTCATCAACATACCTAAATGACTGTGAATATATGTGTGTAATATGTTTGTGTGTATTTACTCGATTGTATGCATACGCATTATTTTTTATTTTATATAATTTTTTAATTTATTTTTTTCTCCTCTATGTAATTTTTCTTCTTTTTTGATGTTTTGTATTTTCAAAGTAATTGGGCTAAGCGTGTTTTGAAATAAATAAATAAATAAATAAATGTCATCAGCATACAATCCCATGTATTCTTTCCATTTCCATCTATAGTTCCTTCACACATGAATCTATATAAATATTAAACAACCAGGGTGACATAACCCATCCTTGCTTTACACCTTTTATATTAAACCACTCAGTCAAGACACCTTTTACTCTAAAATATGCTCTTCTTTCGGTATACACTGACGCTATACCACGTATTAATTTAGATTCAACATTATATTTATTTTATCTTTTACACTTTTCTATAACTTGTATAGTTCCTTTACACATGAATTCATATAAACATTCTTCAAAGTTGCCACTAAAATATTATGATGAACCATTACCTTAGCGTTTCTTTATTCAGTTATCATAATTATGTGATATATTTTTTGTTCCAGGATTCCCTAACTTCGGACCCGACGGACATAACAGATGATGACCATTTTTCCGGTAAATATATTTTGATTTTCTTTAATCTTTATTTTAAATTGACACTTTTGACTTGAACATAACCCCACTTTGCTTCAAAACTAAAATGCCTTTTAGATATGCCTTAGAAACGTATGCATTTAAAAATTGAATTATCTAACAAAAGCTTTTAACCAGTATTTTAATCCTTCAGGGGAACTTAACTTTTTTTTTAATTTCAATATTACTTACTCGTAATTAAAAAAAATATTAATTGCTGGACGTTCTATCATATACTCGTATACCAGGGGTCTCCAAACTACGACCTGTGGGCCAACACCGCCCCTCGAGCACCACCAATCCGCCATGTCATAGTTTATTACATTGTAAAATTTCCAATGTAAGTAAATCATACAAAATAATAATCAGATGTTTTTATTTAACGACCAATTAAGAAACACAATAACTGATATACATAATGAAATTGAACATTTTAACTGTAATTAATTATATGAGATTTATCCTAAAAACTTACAATAAGTGACATACATAGGTAATTCACATAACGAAATCGAAATTGCAAACGGAGCGGAGTCCACCCCCGCGCCCTGCGCCATAGATATCTCACTCGCCGGCTAGTCCTAATACGAAAATTTGCGCGTAATTCAAAACTACAGTATGTTGGTATGATGAGCTAGCTACGTCTTGGCCCTTGGTTCAATGTCACAACACTCGCTACTCTGTTGGTCAGTATATTCCTGAAAACATGCATTCCTACCGCATTGATTCTGCTTTTATAATTCCTTTCCATGTCCAGGTTTCAGTCCATATAAAGAGTTTTTTAATTCATTTTTTTTAATTCTTGAATAAAACACACAATTTGCTTTGATTTCAAAAAACTTTTTATTGGTCATTGGAGTATAATGTATGACATTTAAACACAAAAAAACAATATCTTCCAAATGTTCATTTCTTGCAGCTCCACAGATGTACATTCTTTAGTCAAAAATTCGATGACATTTTGGCATAATTGCGGTTCTAACTCACCAATAACGCGAATAAATTTCGTCCGTCAGCTCAGTAATTGATCGGGGGTCATTCTTATAGACCTGGCTTTTCACGTAACTCCAGAGAAAATAGTCCAACGGTGTCAGATCACACGATCTTGGTAGCCAATTAACATCACCGTTTCCGGAGATTACAATACATAACAATAAAATAATTCTCAATTTGAACGCGTTGTTGTATTGTATACGACTCAATTGTAATAAATGTCATGCATAACACTTCTCAACTGTTACAAGACCCAGGCAAGTTCGCGACGCCATCTGTGTTTTATCCAAGAATAAAAAAAAACAGCTCAATTTGAAAGGCCCTTTACTAAGGCACACTGGCATACTATAATACTTTGCATAATCATTTCCATGAATATTTATGCTCTCCTATAATATCAGCAAAATGACACACAGTGTTCTTTGCCTCCGGAGTACCGATATAATTAAATATAGTTAAAAAAACATTTTTTTATGGTTATTTTATAAGATATTTTGATTTTTTTTTTATAAATTTCAAATGATCGATTTCTTGGTGATACTCGTATGTTATATATCTTAATATTTACTAAATGTTTAATCTACTGTACATAACACATATATTAAATATTTGCTTTGGTACCACAACGCTATAAGTAAATTAAAAAATGTCCTTAAAACCACTTACTATTAAAAACTATTTAAAAGAGTTATTAAAAAGAAATTTCAGGTGAAATAATACTGAATATATTATTTAAAGATAATACATTAACACTTTGGGAGTTTAAAGGCATTGTTATTTGTTTAGTAAAACACTGTTTCTTCCATATTATATAACGGTGATAACCCTACCGGTTTCAAATTGTTATCTCATCCTCAGGGGAGTCTTGTTTGTGCTTCCCTGATGATGAGGTGAAAACCTTGAACCCGGTAGAGTTATACCGTTATATAATGTGGAATAAACAGTGTTGGACTTAACAAATAATAATACTGATTATATTTTATATAGAAAAAAATCAAATGCACCAGAGTAACTTGAATAATTTAAAAATTATTTATAATACGTTGCTAAGTAAATTTTTTCATGATTTTTTGTATTGTATTACATTTTTGTTGTATATATACATACATCTTGGTGGGATTACTGCCATGTGACAATCTCTTCCAATCAACCATTAAGGTGTTAAACTAACCTTAAGTAAAATCCAGACTGCCCAGACCTGATAATGAGGTGAAAACCTTGAACCCGGTAGGGTTATACCGTTATATAATGTGGAATAAACATGTGTCTAAACAAATTATAATAATGAATATATTTTTTATAGAAACAACTCAAATATATCAGAAAAACTTGAATAATTAAAAAAATATTTATGTTACTAAATTATCGATTCAACATTGTTACTGTGAGATTCAGTTTCAGTCATATTCCGAAGTTAATTCAACACTGTTACAGTGAGATTCAGATTCAGTCATATTCCAAGGTTTATTCAACACTGTTACTGTGAGATTCAGATTCAGTCATATTCCGAAGTTAATTCAACACTGTTACTGTGAGATTCAGATTCAGTCATATACCGAAGTTAATTCAACACTGTTACTGTGAGATTCAGATTCAGTCATATACCGAAGTTAATTCAACACTGTTACTGTGAGATTCAGATTCAGTCATATACCGAAGTTAATTCAACACTGTTACTGTGAGATTCAGATTCAGTCATATACCGAAGTTAATTCAACACTGTTAGTGTGAGATTCAGATTCAGTCATATACCGAAGTTAATTCAACACTGTTACTGTGAGATTCAGATTCAGTCATATACCGAAGTTAATTCAACACTGTTACTGTGAGATTCAGATTCAGTCATATTCCGAAGTTAATTCAACACTGTTACTGTGAGATTCAAGATTCAGTCATATTCCGAAGTTAATTCAGCACTGTTACTGTGAGATTCAGATTCAGTCATATTCCGAAGCTAATTCAACACTGTTACTGTGAGATTCAAGATTCAGTCATATTCCGAAGTTAATTCAACACTGTTACTGTGAGATTCAAGATTCAGTCATATTCCGAAGTTAATTCAACACTGTTACAGTGAGATTCAGATTCAGTCATATTCCGAAGTTAATTCAACACTGTTACTGTGAGATTCAGATTCAGTCATATTCCGAAGCTAATTCAACATTTTTACTGTGAGATTCAAGATTCAGTCATATTCCGAAGTTAATTCAACACTGTTACTGTGAGATTCAAGATTCAGTCATATTCCGAAGTTAATTCAACACTGTTGCAGTGAGATTCAGATTCAGTCATATTCCGAAGTTAATTCAACACTGTTACTGTGAGATTCAAGATTCAGTCATATTCCGAAGTTAATTCAACACTGTTACAGTGAGATTCAGATTCAGTCATATTCCGAAGTTAATTCAACACTGTTACTGTGAGATTCAGATTCAGTCATATTCCGAAGCTAATTCAACATTTTTACCGTGAGATTCAAGATTCAGTCATATTCCGAAGTTAATTCAACACTGTTACTGTGAGATTCAAGATTCAGTCATATTCCGAAGTAAATTTTTTCATGATTTTTTGTATTTTATTATATTTTTGTTGTATATATACATACAGTATAATCTTGGTGAGATTACTACCATGTGGCAATCTCTTCCAACCAACCATTAAGGTGTTAAACAAACCTTAAGTAAAAGCCACACTGAAACAACAACAGTTTATTTATTTGGTGACAATTATTTCGCCATTTGGTTGGCATTGTCCAACTGGAAAATTGCATTGTGAAACAATTGTCACCAAATAAATGACGTGTTGATGAATAATTTATTCGGATGTGTTGAAGTGTTACCATAAGAATGAATAAAAAATAACCTAAAGATAGAACTGTCAAAATAGTATTTGATTTTCATAAATTATTTTCCTGTGGTTCTATAAAATAAATTTGAACTTCAATAACTTCTAAAAATTTTACTCACTGTTATTAAAAAATTGTATAATTTATTCATGATATTAAAAACAAACTATAATAAACAATGTAAAACCTATAAGATTATTTATTTGCATACTTTTCCATAAATAGGACATTTTTTTATTTGCGTTTTTAAACATTAGATGCAAAAAGTCAGAGACGCTATTCAAGTTATATGGGAGCTGTTAGTTTTTTTTCTATTTTCTTCTGTAAAAAAATATAATCGTTTTGAAATTTATATAAGTAGTCGTTTATATAACGCTGTTTTTATAAGTAGCAGTTTATATAACGCTGTTTTTATAAGTAGCAGTTTATATAACGCTGTTTTTATGAACCGAATCCCCTCTCAATGTCAGATTAAAGATATTACAAAAAATAAAATATGTTAGATGTAAAGATAGAAAGATGGCTATTAAATTGGGTACTTCCCCGCATCTGTATTTGTTTAGAAAAATATTATAAAACTGAGCAATTTTTTTAAGTTAGTAATAAAGTTGTACGTAAGCTTAAAATTTTAAAAAATATATGTAACTCCCCAAATATTCAGTTAGTAGAATGTAAATTTAACACTTACATTGTTACTATTGGAAACGGCTTGTCGAGTCACTCCCAATGATTCTGCAAGCTCCTCTTGCGTTTGACTCTGATCTTCTTCGAGTAATACCTCTAATTCTTTATCCTCGAATTTTTTTGGCTGTCCAGAGCGAGGCTTGTCTTCGACGCTGAAATCTCCATCCTTGAAACATCGAAACCATTCCCTACATGATTTATCAGTTGGAGCAGCGTCACCATAAACTTCGACAAGCATTCGATGGGCTTCAGCTGCACTTTTCTTCCAATCAAAGCAGAAAATTAAAACCTCCCGCAAATGCTGCTTGGTTAACACAAAATTCGACATTTTCAACACTGTGCAAAACAAGGTTTTTGCATGAAACTCAAAGCGATATAAACTTAATATTATTGGCAGATGTCTAACCCCTCTGAAACCGCCAAAATCGGCTGTCACTATGAACCATTCATAACAGCCAGAGCCATCTTTTGGAAACGGATCGAACTAATTTGTACTCCCAATACAATATTATATCTTATTAAAATATTATACCTTCATTATATTGCTACAAGGCAATTTCTTCCAATCAACCAGAAATATGTTTAAGAGGTCGTAGTTAAACTTCGACTTGCTGATACTACTGTTGGAATATCGTTGGAATCTAGTTTAAAAAAAATTCACTCTAGTTTTCACTTAAGACCTTTTTTTAACAACTTTCTGGTTAGTTAGAAGATATTGCAATAAATCTACCAGACAATCACTATACTAACTGGCATTGCGACTCTATAAAGATTTTACCTGAAGACTTTTAAATATTATATAAACAGCTCCTTTCTTAATCGACATTTGAAAATCCTTCATTTCTTAACACGTGTCTTTAAATTATAAATTAATTAATATGACATAGTTAATACCAAAGATCCTTAAATAATTTGAAAACGTCTCTGACACATATTTTAAATAATTTTGCTTTTAATAGTAGACTTGTCAAATTTTTACACATTTTTTTTTGCAATTCATCGTTTTTATTATATTATTATATAAAATATGTTTTTTTTTTCAAAAATTCCTTTTTTTTTCTTTATTTAAGTTTCATTCCTCATTTGATTAAGTGACTTTTCGTTTATTTTTCTTATTATTTTCCTTTTTATTTTTCCTTTTTTCACCCGCCAGAAAAAAAAATTATGACCAAAAAATGAAAATGTCAAAATTATTTGCCAGGTCTGCAGCTGAAAGATGCTGACAAAATCAAGCTTTTGCTTCTTGCATGGAATATACAAAATCAGAAAAAAGGTAAAAAATTATCATTGAACAAAATTAAAAAAGTGTGGTTATTTTGTTGTTTAGTGTAGACAAGTTCATATTAAATTTATCCATTATTATTTTTTTTAATACAATTTATTTTATTTTTATCTTATTAAACATTTCGACTTTAACACTTGCCTTACTGTGTTAAAAAAATCCCTCAGCCACGGTGCTGGACGTTAAGAGTACAGGGAAACATGTATGTTTTAAATTAAAATTATGCAAAATCTGCTAGGCTATTTTTTATTAGCTATAAAAATAATTTTATTATGTATTGAAACGTCAAATAATCAAATTAAATATAAGTCCTGGCCATTCGCTATCCATCACAGGGTGGCAAGTGTTAACATTGGGGAACTCCATATTAGAATATTTAACAATAAATAACTTTTTTATTCCGTTAATTACTTTAATCCTCGCTACACGTGTTTCTAACTCATATCACGAAGCTCTTTTTGGGCGGAAAGTTCCCGGTTTGTTACGAGAACAGTGCTTAGATCAGACTGGTATCATTAGGATGGGAGGTAGAAATACGTGTAGCAAGAATTAATGTAATTAGTGGAATAACACAGAAATTAATAGTTAAATATTTAGAAATTTATTTTAATTAATAAATTGTCATTGTTTTTATTGATGTTATCTTCTATTCGTCAAAAATTTGCAATTACTCATTTGAAAAGATTATATTTTTCTTTTTAATACAGGTTCGAATTCATAGTCCGGCCTAAATACTAAATACTAATTTCTTATCTTAAAAATCGTGATTTGTATTCAGAGTATATGCTTTTATCTGTAAATTGGGATAATGAAACCAATAAAATCCCCTATTGAAGGAAGAAACTTCAAATTTAAAGAACTTAAACTTTAAACACTAATTTCTTCAGTAAAATATAGTTAGGAATTAATATTTAGTGTTAAGGTGTCACTATAAATTCGGACCTTACACTCTTGTTAGATATATTTTTTTCTGTATTGCATGGAATTCTCAACTTTATTTTTTTAACTAAGAAATAACAAAATTTTAACATATTATATTCAAAATTGTTAAAATTTAATTATAGTAATATAGTATTGTATTTCACTGTCATTGTATACAGTACAATATGGTGGGTTTAGTGTCATGTGGTTATTTTCCCAACCAATCAAAAATATTTTAAAGAAGCCTTAAATGAAAACCTGACTGAAAACACTTTTAAAAAAAAAATGTCAACGGGAATCGATCCTGCAACCCCTGAGTTCGGAGATAGGAGTCTTATCAATTTTTTATTTATTTATTTATTATTACACATGACAAGAAATATACACAATTTGAGAAAAAACAACAGGTAATTTGATTTGGACATATAATTTTAATGGATCTGGGTTTGTTGCCTTTCATTTGTCGTATCCCCAGTAAACTAGGCTTTTGCCTGTATCTCACTGAGGATATTTAGCATGAAAAAATAAATCGATACTTCTTTCCGATTTTTGATAACACAAAAAAACCCCGTTGCACGCTCTCATCAACCTGACAAACAGTGACACTCAACTACAACTGGAAACATCTTGCGAAACTCAACTCCTCACATATTATCACTCCAGAAAGACCAAAAATATTCGTCCCACAATATACCGCACACAATCATAAGAATAAAAATCAAAACAAATTCAAAACAAAAAAAAAAAAAAGAAAAAACACACAGAAACACAAATACAAAAACATCCAAAATTAAAACAACAAGAAGAGACCCACACTCACGAGCTCACATAAATCCTTTCCACTCGTCATTCATCCTGAAAGCCCAGGTACTCAAAATCCTGTCGCAATAACAACCACACTCCGATCGACTGTCTAAATGGTTTTCCTACCTTTACTTTTATTGAAGTCGGCACGCCATTGTAAATTAGGCCACGGAAATTTCAATACTACTTTTTCAATACTACATTTTCAATACTACATTTTCAATACTACATTTTCAATACTACATTTTCCTCCACATCGATAAAAATCTCAAATAATTGGAATTTTAAAAATAAAAAGAGAAAAATTATTGTTATATATAAAATATGAAAATATAATACGACGGTATGTAATCTTCGTGTCCTAGTTGGTAAGACAACATATTTCAACCCGAGGATTGCGGGTTCGATTCCCATTAGGACTCAATTTATTTTTAAATAGAGTCGTTTAAGGGCGCATATTTAACATTTTTCATGTTGGTTCAGAAAGATAACGGTACGGAAATAGTCTTGCCAGGTGGTTCTGTATATAACGAAAGTGTAACAAAAAATAAATACAATATTAAATTAACTGAAAGACCGGTTTCGTCACTCCTTAGCTGGAAGACAGACGTCTTACAGACTGACCCACTGAGGTCGTCAATGTGGCTTTAAGTGAAAACCTGACTGGAACTGTTTTCAAAATACCTTAGATTCAGATTGGAATCGAATTCATAACTTCATGGTTGAAAGATTTACCAAACGAAGTTATAAAAAAACAATATTTTTTATTCTGAACTTAACAGTTTATCGAAATATTGTTTTGATTTCATTTGAATATAAAAATATCTTTTGTAACATTAAATTTGCTTTAAAATTTCGTTTGAAAGTATCTTCATCACTGATTTTAACTATTTAATATATTTAACTTTTTCGTTAATCTTAACCGAGTATTATGTATTACTTTTTAAAAAACTAACGATTATTAAATATTGTCTACACTGTACAACAAAATATCTAAGTTTCTTTAAATTTATTGGCAATTTAAGTTATTGTGTTTGTTTTATTTCTGTTTTTGTTATTTTTCAATTATATTATTATATATGTAGAATGTAGTTGGAATTAAGTTAACTAGCATGAATTTAATAGGAAATAAACCTATATCCAAATATATTTTTAATTTTTACTTTAAAATGCATTATAACTTTATATTTTTTCGTATTATTTAGTTTAAATATTACATAAATAAGTAATATTATAAAAAAATTCTTGACACTTGCCTTACTGTGCTAAACAATTCCGCCAGCCACTGTGCTGGACGCTCAGCGTCCAGTGAAAAATGTATGTTTTAAATTAAAATTATGCAAAATCTGCTAGGTTATTTTTTGTAATTAGCTATAAAATTATTTTATTATGTAAGTCCTGGTCACTCACTATCCATCATAGGGTGGCAAGTGTTAAAGTTGAACGTGAGCTAAAAAAATAATGTGTTAATATCACGTTGAGGGGGTTGCGAAATTTGAAGGGATGGGTGACGAAAGACTAACTAATCAAATTTATAATTCAAGCATAACACAACCTCCGTGCCTTAGACGGAATAATTTTTCCAACCCAAGGGTTAAGGATTCAATTCCTGTTGGAACCCAGAATTTAAAAAAAATAATCCAGTTTTGCTTTCACATAAGGTGGCTTAAACATCTTTATAGTTGGTCGGAAGAGTTCGCCTCATTGGCATTAAGCCCAACGGGTTGTACTGTAAACGACGAAAGTATAATATAATAAGTAAGGGTTGTACTGTAGGACCAAGTGAATTAAATTTTGAAATAGGGAAGGTAAACTCTAAGAGAAACATAACTAGTTAGATAAGAAGTATGGACGTGGAGAAAGCGAAGAAATTAGTCGCTTTGTCTTCTCTGTCTACCCTATTAGAGAAACGGTGTGATGATATGTAGTCAAGTAACTGATAAATCCCAATTTGTGAAAATAATCGTAGACCTTCAAGTCTTTGGACTATATTTAATGATTTTAAACTTTTTTAGTTAGTGACCCTTTATCATTTAAAATTTATTAAATTTTAATAGAAAGGCGAACTGTAGAGTAAAAGTACAAAACGATACTAAAAAAACCTTCCATTTTATGAATATAGAGAACGTCTTCACTAGGCAAGGCCTGTGGCGAAGTGATCTAATTCTTTAATTACAAATATCATACATCTAACAGTTAAGCAAGCTCAAATGTATTACATAAGTCAAATCACTACAACTCATGGTATACACTTAGTAAAACTCTTGTCCGTTAACTGACCAATAATATAAAAGTGTAGTTAAAACTTTAGTTAATATTTCCTAGTTTATTTTTTCTTTGGGTGTCATGATTGTCTTCACGCAACTATCAACTGTCTCTATCTCAACAAACTATAGTCGAAGAAGTATTCTACCACCCTGTGCCCCTCTTGCTCTAAACCAAGAGTTCTCAAAGTGGTCGATTTGATTTGTATAGGGGTCGATAGTTTCACTGAAAAAATTGGGGGTCAACGACAGCAAAAATAGATCCCCTTACTACTGCTATTTGTTTGTTACTTCAAAATATCTATAACTCCAATAAGTACCTAATTAGGAAGTAAAATAATTAAACAAAAACTTTTTTGATAAAAACAAACTTGTGAACGAAAATTGTGTCATTAAAATAGCCTATTATTTTTTGCTTTAATTTTCGTCAGCGCAGATTTCAATATTAAATTTAGCACAGGATAATGCAATGCATAATCCGTAGTCCTTTTATCTTTTTCAATCCTTAATTACAAGTGATTAAAATGAAAAGTTTGATATCTATAGTTCGGAAAATCTAGGATGAGTCCTGTGACAGCTCACAAATTTGCCCCAATACAACAACCTTGTAACGATGTTCAGTAATTTTAATTATTTTATCAACTTTAATATAAGCCTCAATTCTAATAAATAGCAAGTTGTTTAGGTAAATACATTACATAAGGTTGTATTGGGGGAAATTTGTGAGCTGTCACAGGACTCATCCTATAATTTCTGAACTATAGTGAAATATTTAATATCGAATACTGTACAAACTTATTAATTTGAGTAAGTAAAGTAAATGACTAGGGGGAGACGGTTTTAAACGTTTTTGGTAAAGGGGTCTGCGGCCGAAACAAGTTTGGGATCTGTTTCTCTAAACCCTCGCCAGTTGCTATTGTACAGAAGTCATGACAATTTCTTCCCTACCAACCAACACTTACCATCCACTTGCATGTTTATATTTGTAGTATTTTTAGCCTCATAGTTTGTATTGTCTTGTTAGTTATGCTTTTTAATATTAGTTTGTAACTAAAACGTGTTTGAATGTTTTATTTTAAGTATATATTATTTCCTATTTTTATGTACAGTAGACCCGCGGTAATCCGACAAACGTTTTGCAAGGCGGTGTCGGATAATCGAATTTGTCGGACTATAGAGTACTGCCACCGACCCCTTGTAGTCCGGAAGGGGTCGGTGGCAGTACTCTATAGAAACCACATGTACAAAGCTTCTTCAACCTCTGGATTTTCAGCTTTTTTGAGTGTCTGTCTGTTGCCTGGCCCACAGTCAGTGATTGACACGAACTTTTAAATGTTCTCGCGGTTTTTTTTTAATATCATAAATTATGGAACGTCCTACACCGTATTCACTTGCCAAACTACTAAAAGATGCATTACGATTTAGGCGGTTCAGAATCTCATTTTTTTTCTTTAATTGTTAATATTTTGTGCTTCCGCTTTTGGGTTTGCAAAGCCATTGCGACACGTGTAGATATGTGCGTTGTACGATGCGACAGCAATATATGAACGCCCGCGATCACATTCACAATTAAACTGAGACAAAACGCGTCGACCAAAAATCACGGTGCTGTGAACAAGTCACAACATGTTTAATCGCGAAGATTTGCCGTAATATGTAAATGTGTACTGTTATAGGCATGTCGGATTATCCCTTCTCTTACGGTGATAAAAATAATACGCGTGCTCCGGTGTTGGGTAGTGAGTACGTAATAAAAAAATAGCGATTTTAAATCGGAAAAATAAGAACATTCATAGATAATCCCCTTAATTAATTATAATTGAAGGTAAAAATTATAATAATTGAGATTTATTTGCTGAAAACATTAAAAAACCATCTGGCAACGCTCACGGAACGGGCGTACGTCTAACCTATTTGCAAGCTTAGAAGCTACTAGTTGCGCGGAACGTCAGTCGCATACCCCGGCGCTTACGCTTTACTTGCGACGTTGAGACAATTCAGCTCCTCGCAATTCAGTCTAGTATGCAAGAGTGAGATGCGAATATAGTGTCGCGCTTCCCGCATACTATTCACCTATCGTCAAGACGAGGCACTCGCAGCGTTTAAATGCGAATTTGTTTTCGATCTTTACAAAACACCTCGATGTAGTCGATAAATTCTGATTATTAATAATATTATTTTTTAAATCAATGCGTAAATATATTATGGAGGAATACCTAAAATCTTAACCTTGTATTTATAATATTTATAGAGATATTGATGGTTATTAGAAGCAACGTGTAGAAGATACCCAACACAGGGAAGGAAAGGTTATAGGGGGTGCCGGATTAGACAGGGGCCGTATTACCGCGGGTCAACTGTATGTAGTTTCTTGATTATATGAACATAGATAATAAAGATGACCATTTTTTTTTTAATTTGTCTTTATTTATAATATTGGCTTACCTCAATAACATTCAATACTCAATTAAATAAATTGATGAGTGCATCTCTTCAAAAGTCCAACGTCTCCAGTCCTAGAAGAAAAAAATATTTTATGTAAAAAAATTCTTTTGACATCTCATGATCGAGCATTGTGACTCCTATGATAAACCTTGAGACGACATCTCTCCATCCAGAGGCGCATGGCTGCACGGTAACGCGCAGGACTTTTGTGCGAAAGGTCGTCGGTTCGAACTCCGCATTGTGGTACTCCCCTCGAATGAGGCAGGCATTTTTTTCCGCCTAGTATGAGGATACCTATGATTTCGATCATATTTATTCTTTCAGAAAGAGGGGATAAAATTGGCGATATGCTCCGATCGCCTAACTTCGATGTACCATCGGATCCAGTATAACGGTGGGGTCGATGAGTTTGCTGGTGTGCAGCGGCTCACTCACTTAAAAAAAACTCCATGGCACAACTTCGTTTTCCAATTAAATTGACGATGGAATTGCGAGAGGATCCTCGACTACGAGGCTCAGCAACGATCAACGAACGATCCATTCATCTCTATTATGCTAGAATAATATATTTGGTAATAAAACCGCAGAAGACTCACTAAGGAAAGACGATCTACAAAGAAACCTTTGTAGATCATCCGATATGTGATAATGACACATTCGGCTTTATGTGTAGTGTAGTGTATGTGTGTTCATATAAAGGGTCTTTCAAATTGAGCGGGTTTTTTAATTAAATTTTTTTTAGTTCTTGAATAAAACACACAATTTGCTTTGATTTCAAAAAACTTTTTATTGGACATTGTAGTATAATGTATGATATTTAAACACAAAAAACAATATCTGCCAAATGTCTACTTCTTGCAGCTCCACAGATGTCCACTCTTTTGTCAAAATTTTCGATGACATTTTGGCATAATTGCTGTTCTAACTCACAAATAACGCGAATAATTTCGTCTTCAGATCAGGAACTGATCGGGGGTCATTCTTATAGACCTGGCTTTTCACGTAACCCCAGAGAAAATAGTCCAACGGTGTCAGATCACATGATCTTGGTGGGCAATTAACATCACCGTTTCCGGAGATTACAATACATAAAATAATTCAATAATTTGAACCCGTTGTTGTATTATATACGACTCCATTTTTATGAATATCTGACTCCTGTGTACTCCAGTCGTCTCACTTCAGGTGTGCCATCGGATCCAGTACAGCCATATGGCCGATGAGTTTGCTGTTGAGCAACAGCCACTCAAAGACGAGAAAAAAAGAAGAAAGACCGATAATTCCACGGTTCAGCTTCACTTTCTAACTAAATTGACGTTGGGATGGTGTGGAGATCCTCGACTACAAGACCCAGTAACGACAACGATGATATCCAATATGTAAGATCAGACTAAGATCTTATATACCATGATATACCATCATATTGGGTATAATTATTCTTCCCAGTGTCATGTCAGGTCCCCCCAACGTTGAATATCACCTTAGAGTAGACATCTTTGTCCCCGGCAGCCCGAAAAAGATCTCCAACGCCCCTTATGCCACTTACGTATGTTATATTGCGAAGCCAGGAGATTTGCCTCCTGCCAACACCTCTTCTACCCTCTATTTTGCCTTGGATGATCAGGTGCAGCAATTTGTACTTTGCTCCTCTAAGTACATGACCTAAGTAGGACACCTTTCGGATTTTAATATTAGTCAGCAACTTTGGCTCTTTGAAGAACCCTTGTGTTGCTGATTATATCCGTCTAGGGCAGTGTTTCCCAACGTTTTATGTGTTATGCCCCACCTAAGCCTTTCTAAAATTGTTATGCCCTCCTTACGTAACGATAATGCGACAAAGCGATCAAAATACGACTAAACCCTGAACGAGTCAATTTTAGAATTGCCCCCTTTAAAAATCAAATTGCCCCCCTGTGGGGCGTGGATTCCACGTTGGGAAACGCTGGTCTAGGGTATCCGTAGCATTCTCCGGTGCATCCACATTTCGAATGCTTCCAGTCGGTTCATACTACCAACTTTGAGGGTCCATGATTCCACTCCATGCAATAACACTGACCAAACGTAGCATTTGACTAACCGTTGTCGAAGTTTCAAGTTTAGATTATCATCGAAGAATTGGGTATAATACGGTCCTTAAATACTATACTGTTAAGGATCTAGATCAGTGTTCCCCAACCTTTTAGACCTGTGGACCGGTAAAAAAAGGATTTTTTTTTCGCGGACCACTAATACTGAAATAAAAATGTTTTTTTATTTAATATTTTTTTAATCTTATATTGTGACAGATGGACAATACGAGTATGTAACTATAATTAACAAATATACATATAACAGTTAAACAATTTTGATTGTAACATTGTCTGATACAATTAAAATAAAAAAAAAACAATGGGGTTTTTTCAACAAACTAATGCGAAACCTGCTGTTGCATCTTTGCTAATATATTGGATATTCTTGGCTGCAGTGCTGTGTCTGACATTATTTTACTTGTATGTACTGTTACTCTCACCGGCCCATTCCAAAATGAAAACAATTATATATTATGAAATTCTTGGAAATATATTTAGGTAGGGTTTTGCATCCGAGTTCACTATCCAAGAGCAAATATTTCCGTTCTCCCTAAGTGTATCTGAGAAGATTTATGACTGTCCATTCTGAGAAAACCAGCGACCATCATGTCGCATTATCATAACAATTATATTTATTTAACAATTACTAAAAATACAAGTCACCGTGCAAGCGAAAAAATCCTATATTTAATATTTTTGAATGGCGAATTTCTTGAAATTTGACATACTGTTTGCGGCCCGGCGGAAAGTCTCTGCGGCCCGGCAGCGGGCCGCGGACCACCGGTTGGGGAACACTGATCTAGAGGACATTAGACGTCATGGAAATAGTTGTTTATTGAATTATAGTTGGATATATAGTATGATATTACGTTACATTATCCGACAGGGATGGGATAATTGGCCAAATGCACCGGTGCATGACGGGAGGTTTATAAATACGACCGTTGGGCACACCACAGCCGGGGGCCTAAAGGTCAGAGGAGACCTGTCCCCGAGCCGGGGCAGTCCCCCTTTCATTAATTATAAACAGGGCGGCGGGGCACCCCCTGGGAATCCGGAATCATAGATAATATAGACACGGTATATCAGTGGTGCACACAATTTTTTTTTCGATCTTCTTTTCTTATACAAACCTAACCGTAATCACCTTGAAAAAATATCTTCATTACAATTTTTCTTGTACTATTATCACTTGGCTCTTTGATTTGGTGTCTATTATAGAGGAAATATTGACCAATATAGTATACGTGATGTAACCGATTCCAGAGTAGTCAGTGTTTTCTTTTTCATGATTGTCTTTTTTTCTATAACCTTTCTATTCCTGTGTTAAAAAAATCCGCCCGTCCCGGTGCTGTGTATTCAATACACATCAATACTCATGTAAAAATGAGCGATTTAAAATCGGAAAAAATAAGAATATTCATAGCCAATCGCTTAAATTATGTAATTAAATTTGAAGTAAAAAGTGATAATAATTGAAATTTGAGGGCTGAAAACATAAAAAAAAACATCGGCCGACGTTCACAAAACGGGCAAAGAGACTACCTCAAATCAAATCAAAATCAAACGGACAAAGAGACCACATCGAATGTCTTAGATCTACTGAGAGTTGAGACGGACTAACACTGTGTATGTTATACCTCGAAGGAAGAAACACAACTGTTAACTGAGATTCTGTTTCTTGCGTTCCCATATACCGAAGTAGAGTGAGAGTGAGACGTGAATAGCGTCGCTTCTTCACCCATAGCGGTTTTTAGAATGAATATACCTACGTCACACACTGGCACATGTTTGATTGTATTGGTGAATTTATTCCCGATTTTCACAAAATATCTCTAATGTGGCCGATAAGTGCTAATTATTATTAATTTTTTTTTCATTCAATGCGTAAATGTATTACGGAGGAATACCTAAAATCTGAACCCAGTATTTATTATATTTATAGAGATATTAAAGTTTTTAGAAGCAATGTGTACCATTTCGAATGCTTCCAGTCGGTTCATATGTTACTACTTACTTACTTAATTTATTAGTAATTATTTTTACGATTTGAACGATTCATTGTTATGTAAAAAAATCTAACAGCCAAGTAGATTTTTAGCAAGTGATATATTCCATATACAACAGTTCAAATTCTCAGTAAAGGAAGAAACAAAACAGATGAGTATTTTTGAGATAAAAGAAAAAAATAACAAACATTTAAACAGTGACAGATGACTGAAACACAGGTATTTAGGCAAATTATTTTTACAGAGTGCAGTAATTTGTACTTTGCTGCTCTAAGTACATTACCAAAGTAGGACACCATTCGGATTTTAATATTAGTCAGCAACTTTCTATCAACTTTGGCTCTTTGAAGAGCCCTTGTGTTGCTGACCATATCCGTCCGATGCATCCACATTTCGAATGCTTCCAGTCGGTTCATACTACTGTAGGAACTACGGTCGTCCCTGAATATTGTCAACACGCACGGTCAACGACCGACGAAACGACCTTCGGATATGTCCAAAGGTCGCATACCAGAACATTGATATTGTTTACCCGCAAATACTATTTACGATACATTCCACAGTAGAAAGAGAACGCATCACGCTGTCTCGCCGTTTTCGCCAACAAATTATCTAACCACAATATTATTCGCGACGTCTGCAATATTTCGATCGACCACCTCGGCACGCACTGAGGGAGATAAATATATATTGCGGGCGCACTCACGCGCTCCGTTCTGAATATGTATAAATACCTACTTACCGATAAATAAAGAATGATTAATCATTTGACCATTCATTGCTGTTTTTTATTCATTGATTATTCACTCTCACTTTCCGCATTGCTAATCGACGTATTTTATTTAAATACCAAACAATCAAAATCATCAGCACGTCCAACAAGGACACCCGCTAAACTACCAACCTTCAGAATCTCCATCATAAATCAATTAATGTATATTTTCATTATCTATGGTATTGTAACTGTTAGAAATCCGGAGACTATCGTTTATAAGTTGAATCGTTTACAGAAATATTTGAGTGATGTCAGTAATGTGTTCTTTTTTAGAAGTTGTATCCATCACGTGAAAACACGGGGTTGGGACTTAACGCAAATCTAGTTTGTCACGTTATAACACTGAATCGGGATACAAAGTGTTTAATTCAATACAAACTTGTATTAATGCTAGAACACCTTACTTGGAAGCTCCTTCGTTCTCCCAAGGAACAACCCTCTAACTAAAATAACTGCATCAACTCGGGGGAGCGTAACCAAATGTTCTTCGAGCCTCAAAAATAGAACAGCAATAAATAACAAAAAAAAATATTACAACTCTCTTAAAAGTTTCCTTTGGATTTGTGGGAACCACGGTCGTCGCCGAATATTGTCGTATACATACGGTCAATGACCGACGAAACGAACTTCGGACACCTCGATAAATTATAGTAAACAGTCCAAAGGTCACATGTCCGACATGAGGCCGGCCGCGCATCGCGCCTCATTCCATACTAGAAAGAGAACGCATCACGCTGTCTCGCCGGTTCCGTAAATATATTGTTACCTACAATACTATTTACGATATCTACAATACTTCAATTGACCATTTCTGCACGCACAGAAGCGAGATAAAAGTATATCGCGGGCGCACTCCCGCGCCCATTCTGAAATATTATAAATACCTACGTACTATCAAATAACGTATTAATTCACTCTCTCTTTCCGCATTGCGATTTAACGTATTTTATTTATTTACCAACAATCAAAATCATCACAATTTCCCTAAAGATTAATATATCATATCGTCGTTGTTCTGCAAAAAGCATATAAGTCCATTTTTTGCTTAAAATGACTTTTTGATGCCGTTTTACTTAAAATAAAAATATCTACACATGGAAAATAATTTATGTCCAAAAGTTATATAGTTTCGCTGTTTTCACCAAGAAATTTTCACCAAGAAAAGGGATTATTCTAAAACAGTTGTCCGTATTTTTTAATTTTTAGGTAATATGTTTTTAAGTTACTCATTTTTTTTGTAGTAATTCTTATAATTAAATAAACTGTCTTTAAATAACATCTGTTTGTATTTTCTTTTATTAAAAACTTAATTTTACAACGCCTTTCGAAACTTAAATTGCATTTATCTTAAAACTGAATATTTGGACTTAAATAGTTTTCGCAGAACAGCGACGATATATACTAAGCATTGCTCGTGTAACACACCGCGATTAATCAGTTTGAAGAGAGCCTCTAGATAGCAGGTAGAAACACGTGTCGCGGGTATTAATGTTAATTAGTGGAATAATACAATAAAATAATGTATTGTTAAATATTCTAATATGTTGTCCCACAACGTTAAAATAGAGATTGTAATTTGTTTTATCAAACACTGTTCATTCCTCTTTATGTAACGGTATAACCCTACCGGTTTCAAGGTTTTCACCTCATCATCAGGGAGCTCAAACAAGACTTGTTTGTAACCAGTTGGGTTATACTGTTACATAAAGTGGAATAAACAGTATTTGATAAAACAAATTATAGTACCCGGCGGTAAGTACTCGTAAAACACATCGGACTTAAGAGACTGTCACTTTGTAGAGCGTCGTCTCTGTCGCACGATGTGCTAACAGTCCGTGCGACAGAGTCTCTTTCTTAAACTCGATGTGTATTACTTACCGCCGGGTACTGTACAATAGTTTTTATTTTTATTTCGTTATATGGGGTAAAAAAGCGGTTTTATTGGCTGGAATCTCTTGTTTTTTTTTCTTTGGGTCAATATACTACATACTTCCGATGTAACATGACACCACTCTGACCTAAGCATTGCTTTCGTAACAAACCGGAATCACTCCGCCTGAAAAGAGCCTCGGGATAGCAGTTAGAAACACGTGTAGCGTAGATTAATGTAATTAGTGGAATAACAAAGTAATTTGTTGTTAAATATTCTAAATAAATACTGTTTTTAACAGGGCTGAAGATTCGGAGTCGAAATCGTGGTCAGTTGATTTTTTGTGGTGTCGGAATCCGAGTCGAAGTCGGGAGATGTTATCGTAAATTCAACCTCGACTTCAAATTATTAACATTTTTCAAAACTTATTCTCTCTCCCTGGCTCCATCCCAACTCATTGTCTGCGAAGACTGTTGGGGTCAGCTCTCCTCGTCCTCAGGTTGTATGCTCTTCTGTCCCGGACTACGTCCCTCAGGCCGTGCCTCTGCATCAGGTTATCTTTTTGCACCACCCATGAATTCTTTGGTCTTCCTCTGGTTGTTATTCGAGGAAGATCCATGGAGATTGCCTGGTTCACAATGTGATCGGGTGCTCTGCGTCCAACTTGCCCATACCATCTCAATCGCCTCTCCTCCATCTTACTGTTGATGTCTGTCACACCTAGGCTTCCACGAATGCGTGAGTTTTTTATTTTGTCTCTTAGGGACACACCAGCTGACCATCTTAGCATGCGCATTTCAGTAGTTTCTAGTTGCCTGGAGTAAGAGTTATACATCGTCCAGCATTCGGAGCCATAGACGAGTGCGGGTTTGACAATCGTTTGGTATATTTTTCAAAACTTATTGGCTACATAGATTACATTATAAACTAACATACTCGTATATACCATCTTAATTATTAAATATGAATTATGTAACATCGTAAAATTCCTTAATGATATAAGCAATCGTGCTAACCACTAGCCTACGGCGGTATAATGACAACTGAAAAGGTAACATTTAAATAAGATCATGTCCATTAGATACAAAAAATGAGTTGATAAAGCAGATTTCTTCTTATTGATGGCACGGAGCCGTTTAACATTTTCATTTCAATGAAAAAAGCATATAAATCATTTTAAAATCATAATAAAAACCCAGTATTTTTTTCAAAAAGAATCTTGTCCAGGCTTCAAACCAATCAAAAAAGAACATGTCCGAATTTACCAATCGTAGCTTTCCGATTGTGTCTAGCTTCATACCAGTTCACCAGCAACTGTCAGTTTTGAATCGTACGTGCAGTGTAATGTCATTATACAGCTTTATCTACCTACATATATTTATAGTTTTATAGTAATATTTCTTTTTATTTTGTAACACTTTACTTATTTTATTTGATTAAAATAAAAATAAATTACTCTACCCAACGAGGCACATGGCTGCGGGGTAAAACCCTGGACTTCCGTGCGGAAGATCATCAGTTCGAACCCCGCGCTGTGTTACTTCCCTCGAACGACACAGGCACTTTTTCCGCCTAGTGTTCGAGGGTAGAAGGATACCTATGACTTCGGTCATATCTACTTAAAAAAAAATCTTTTTAAATTGCAACATCTGCATAATATTTTTTGAAATCAAACAAAAAACATCATGTTGCAGACCTGTTCAATAGAAAAAGATTCAAGTAGAATTTGTAATTTATTTTTATCAAACACTGTTTATTCCACTTTTTTGTAACGGTATAACCCTACCGGTTTCAAGGCTTTCACCTCATCTTCAGGGGAGCATAAACAAGACATTTTATTTAAACCTCCACAACGTTAATGCCTTAACTATAAACAACATAAAGTAGAATTGTTCACACAAAAAGGATCATGTTCATATTTTAAACTAGAATAACTATTTTAATTATTATGATTCGATTTTAAACAACAAATCAAGTCACTTTAAACGATTTTAAGGATTTTAGATATTTTTACAATTAATTATTATGTCATATATTTTTAATGCAAACAGTTTTTTTGCGATTTCCTATCATTCTGATTTGGTGGACATGTTCCTTTTTTTAATCAGCTGTCTTGTAACAGTCTTTGGAGATTTTGGCTATACTCATTGTATCGGAGAGTGTCAAGTTCAGATATAGCAGAAGATCACGACGCTCTGCATTGATCACACGGGCACACGGTGAAGAAGACACTCGAAGTCAGAACTCTTGAGTGATAAGCAATCGTGTTAACCACTAGTCCACGGTAGTATACTAAACTAAAGAAAATGTGGCATGATCCCTGTGACGTTTCACAAATTTGCCCCAATACAACCTTGTAACGACGTTCAGTAATTTTAATTATTTTATCAACTTTAATAATGGTAAGCCTCTATTCTAATAAATAGCAAGTTATTTTAGGTAAATACATTACATAAAACTAACAATAATGACAAATTAATACATCTTGTTACAAATTAACAATAATATAGTATGGCAGTTTATTAAAATCAAATAATATTTGTCAACGTTCGTCAAAAGTCACTACGTTAGTCTGCATTGACTAGGGATGGGGTATACGATAGTTGGATTTTCGATTTTTTTTATACATAAAATTAAATGTTCGTAATTAGTATTAATTCATAGTAGATCTTGGCCTATTTAAAGATAGATACAAATCATACAATACATTAGAAAGTCAGTATAATGAAAATTAGGAATTAAAACGTCAGTTTAGAGAAAAACAATTTTTTGATTTGTAAAACAAACGATTTTACCCCATCCCTTTGAGACATGACATTTAGAACGTCACAGGGACCATGCTGCATTTTCTTGAGTATAACAACGGTCTTATAACGGTCTTTGGAGATAACGGTTATAATTGTTGTATCGGAGAGTGTCTGATCAATTATGAATCGAAACCGTCAGGAGTGGTGACCTAAAAGGTCAGGTGTCAAGCAGGCTTGCCACTCAAGATGCACCTGGCTCCCAGCACCGGGGAGCGTGCCAAAGGTGCTCCCCAACTACCTGCTGACTATACGCTGCAGTCATTGAATTAATTACAATAAATATAGATAGAAACATCTTGTGGTTGCAGTGGCGTAGCTAGGGGGCAAAATGACTAAGGCAGTCGCAAAATTAAGGAACAAAAGTATTGTATTGTATTACACTTTCGTTGTATACAGTACAACCTGGTGGACTTATTTCTATGTGGCAATTTCATCGAACCAACCAGAAAGATGTTAAAGAGGCCTCAAGTGAAAACCAAGCTGGAATCCTTTTTTTTTATATGGTTTCCAACGGGAATCAAACCCGCAACCTTCGGATTAGGAGACAGGCGTCTTACCAAGTGGGTCACGGAGGTCGTCTAAAATAGTATTTTCATGAAAGATTTTTCCAAATAACAAATGTTGTTTTTTCTATTGTTCGAACATATAAACTGTAATATCAAATATATAGTTCGGACATATAAACTGTATATCAACTATATAGTTCGGACATATAAACTGTATATCAACTATATAGTTCGGACATATAAACTGTATATCAACTATATAGTTCGGACATATAAACTGTATATCAACTATATAGTTCGGACATATAAACTATATATCAATCATATAGTTCGGACATATAAACTGTATATCAACTATATAGTTCGGACATATAAACTGTATATCAACTATATAGTTCGGACATATAAACTGTATATCAACTATATAGTTCAGACATATAAACTATATATCAACTATATAGTTCGGACATATAAACTGTATATCAACTATATAGTTCGGACATATAAACTATATATCAACTATATAGTTCGGACATATAAACTGTATATCAACTATATAGTTCGGACATATAAACTGTATATCAACTATATAGTTCGGACATATAAACTGTATATCAACTATATAGTTCGGACATATAAACTATATATCAACTATATAGTTCGGACATATAAACTATATATCAACTATATAGTTCGGACATATAAACTGTATATCAACTATATAGTTCGGACATATAAACTGTATATCAACTATATATTATAGTTCGGACATATAAACTATATATCAACTATATAGTTCGGACATATAAACTATCCGACGACATCCGTGGCCTGGTAGTAAGACACTTGTCTGCCGATCCGGAGGTTGCGGGTTCGATCCCCGCTGGAACCCAGATTTTTTTAAATAGGATTCCAGTCTGGTTAACACTTAGGGCCTATAAAAACATATTTCTGGTTGGTTGGAAGAGATTACCACATGGCAATAAACTAGCCAGGTTAAAAAAAACTATATAGTTCATATACACTATATAGTTTTTACATCGTTCTTTACTGTCCATGCAGTGAGACTTTGGAATCAGTTACAAACCAATATAAGACTCGCCCCGTCCTTGGCATGCTTTAAGAAGCGACTGAAAACCTCTTAATTTCTAGTCAGTAAAATAACGTGATTCATTCCTGATTTTTCTTTTCCTTTCCTCTCCACCATCCATTCCTTTCCTTTTGATTGATGATATCTCACTTTACATGAAAAAGAATGTTCGGGTGATTGTCCGTCTTTGTGGGGTTCGTGGGCATGTGCTCACGTATATGTTTATGGATTTCATGGGGATGGATAGTCATATGAATGATTTATGTGACCACGTAACTTGCTTCATTTACTTTTGTCTGGTTGGTTGGAAAAGATTGCCGCCTGGTAATAAGCCCGCCAGATTTTATTTGCAATAAAGTGTTAAATAAATAAACTATATCACCGTATCATTGCTCACTGAGTGGGAACACCAATATTTGAATGAACAGTCATTAAAAATGTGTCTTGTCCCCGGGCGCAGAAAACCCTTGTTACGCCTTTGTGTGGCTGGTTATTAAGGCGAACCATGTATGTCCATTTCATATTTTATATGCAAGATAAACTCTTTTCGATGTTTTTTAACGTTTTTATCTTTATAATGAAGTTTATATATTAACTATAATTAATTTTGAAATGTTACGTATTTTACTTTGAGTTAGTTCATCATTATTTTCATAGTTTTTTATGTAAAAATTATAGAACAAATTATTTTGCAAATTCTTCCATACTTAGACTAACTAGAATTAGACATGAGTGTGCTGCAGTCTCGAACGTTTTTAGGGTTATTGTAATTTGTTTTTATCAAAATCTGTTTATTTCACTTTTTTGTAACGGTATAACCCTACCGGTTTCAAGGCTTTCACCTCATCTTCAGGGGAGCACAAACAATACTGAATTATGTTTGAACTGGTACCGAGATACACGCTTCTAACGATTGACATTCGGGTTGAGAACCTCTCGTAACTCTTCCATCATCTTAGAAAATACTACCCAAATAGCAGAATTCCTCAACTTGCTCCAACTTTTCGTTGTTCACCCATATATAAGATGAGACTCTGGAATCAGTTACAAACCAATATAAGACTCGCTCCGTCCTTGGCATACTTTAAGAAGCGACTGAAAAAACTCTTAATTTCTAGTCAGTAAAATAACGTGTTTCATTCCTGATTTTTCTTTTCCTTTCCTCTCCACCATCCCTTCCTTTCCTTTTGATTGATGATATCTCACTTTATATGAAAAATAATGTTCGGGTGATTGTCCGTCTTTGTGGGGCTTATGGGCATGTGCTCACGTATGTGTTTATGGATTTCGTGGGGATGGATAGTCATTTGAATGATTTATGCGACCACGTAACTTGCTTAATTTACTTTTGTCTGTTTGGTTAGAAGAGATTGCCGCCTGGCAATAAAAGTGTTAAATAAATAAAATATAACATTTACTTTCCCTTTCACACTTTGTTTATCTTCGTGACTTAGGATTTCGTAACATTTATTCCTTACCATTACAAACATTTTATTTTATGTTAATGCAGTTTATTCAATTAATAATAATTATACTCGTATATTGCAATAAATGGTAGTGGTAGGTTAGTTAGTTAAACGCTAGACTTCGTGCACTGTTTAGAGCACGTTACCTCGTTTTCAGGCATTCAAATTGCAATATACAGTAGAGCGCCGATTATCCGGGACTCAATTATCCGTGAGTTAGATTATCCGTAGTCCTCTGTAGCAATTTTTTTTAATAATCCCAAAAAATATAATTCCCAAATTTTAAACGTGAAAATTACAACCCAAAGACATAAACTATTATAAAATCTATGTTTTACATTATACTAATTGACAAACGCTAGTAAATTGGCGTTGTTTCCCCGCGTCCAAACTGAAACTATATTGTGTGGATTTGGGGGTTTCCAATGTAATTGCCATGGTATGATACCGGCGTTTAACGATTGTGTCTGTTAAACATTAAGAAAGCTTGTTCGTGTACTAATTTGTGTAGCATAATTTATCTAGCATTTCAACACATAAAATGATCCAACTCAATAAAAAATCTTAATTTGAATTCACTGCGTTATTCAATTATCCGGGTTCGAGTGTTCCCAAATTACCACGGATAATCGGTGTTCTACTGTGCCTATTAATTTACCTTGAGACGATCTTCGCGACCTAGTTGGTAAGCCGCTTGCCTTCCAACTTGAACGTTTTAGGTTCAATTCCCGTTGGAACCAAGATTTTTTAAAATATGTTTTCCAACAGGATTCAAGGACTCTTGTCTGATTTTCACTTAAGATCTTTTAAACTTTTTTCTGATGGTTGGAAGAGATTGCCACATGATATTAAGTCCGCTAAGTTGTACTGTATAAAACATATGTGGAATACAATACAAAGTTTAAAATATATAATACATGTACAGCCCGCGCGTCGTAACTATGTGTAACATGTGCAGCCCGCGCGTCGTAACTATGTGTAACATGTGCAGCCCGCGCGTCGTAACTATGTGTAACATGTGCAGCCCGCGCGTCGTAACTATGTGTAACATGTGCAGCCCGCGCGTCGTAACTATGTGTAACATGTGCAGCCCGCGCGTCGTAACCATGTGTAACATGTGCAGCCCGCGCGTCGCGCGTAACTAAACGCCGGTTTTGGCACGCGACTCAAAAATACTGGACACTCCTGTTATAAATGATGAATAGAATCTTTTAAAATGCGATACTTAATTAAATATGTTTTCTTCCACAGCCCGCAATGGAGACGCCAGCGATGTGAGCGGTGGAGGGGCGACCGGAGGTGTCACGGAGACCAGCAACATGGCCGAGCTGTGGGCCTCCTACCACTCTGCGCTGGGGCTAGCGGGAGCTGCAGGGCCCGGAGGCACAGCTGCGGGGGCGCGCGCCCGCCGCGACCAGCCGGTGAGTTGGAAGGTCGGATTGGGCAAGGAGACACTTCTATTTTCTTTCAGGTTGCTTGTTTCATGTTTCCATTTAGTCTTATACCGGTACATCTTCGGATTAATTCTTTATCTTATTTTAGGCCTGTTGGCCTGTTATGGTCCTGCATCATTGTTTGCCTCTTGCGACGTCGACTGCCAGCTGTCTCCATCTTTTGGGAGGTCGTCCTGGAGGTCTGCTTGCTTGGGGGATACTGTCCCTGGCCATTCTTACGGCTCTTGATTCCGCCATTCTGGATACGTGTTCGTTCCACAACCTTCTTCTCTGTCGTCCCCATCTGACAATATCTTCAACTTCGCACATCCTTCGGATTTCAGTGTTTCATTGACTACTCTAATCTAATGGGGTAAAATGTTGCTTATGCTGAATGCAAAGTTTTCTGCGAAAGTACTGGCAACTCTTTGAGGGACTTGAATGAAGCTGCAGTGTGTTCAAGTCTTGGAGAGGGACATATGGATGTCCCTAATCCAAACGATGGTTTGTTGACCCTCATTAAACCTACGTGGCCCACAAGTGATGGATAGCTTGTTCGGAGTTTCGGTCCGATGGTAGGATACCTTACTCCTTCATCGGATAAGTTCTGACTGTTAAGATATTTATTGGAAATTTTTGGATCTTTTTGGGAATCGGGAAAGGATAGGTTTGTGGTAATTGTTTTGATTTTATGAATGATTATGAGAAATTATAAACGATTAAATACATATATAAATATGTTTTGGTATGTGATACATAATATTAAATACAAATATACATAAATTTGTGTCGTCACACACTGTTTTATATTGAATGGGTGAAAAAAAAAAGAATTGTGAATAAATTATAAGAATGAATATAGTATATGTAGATAAGTAAATGAGTGGGGAAATGTGTGTGACTTTTATAAATATATAAAGGTGTAGAAAATGTTTATTGAAGGTGAGAAATGCGGTTGCCTATGGGGGTAAACTGTCTGCCGGAGGAATTATCGATGATGGGGTGTTCAGAGTGACAATCGGGGGGTCATTTGGGGGGATGATTAGAGTTAAAGAGAGGGGGGGGTCGGAGGGATGTTTCGCAGTTCGTAAGACACCTACCTAGACAACATAAGGGGGTTATGGGCTCGATTCTTGTTGGTACCATATTTAAAAAAAAAAGTTCCAGTTGAAAAACTGGCTTAAACTTAGGCCTCTTTTATGTCTTTCTGGTTTCTGGTTGGTCGGAAGAGATTGATAGAACTTTACATCTCAGAGAGAGTCAAGATTATGCCCTCGTCGCATTCTTATAGTTCTTTGGTCACATTCCAGTCAAGGAGAACATGAAGAGAATTATGGTCATTAGTAATGTGGAGAGTCACATAAACAGAGGTAGATTACTTATGTGCTGGATTGAGCAGGTGAAAAGTGCTACGGGTCTACCATTACTACAAATTCTTTGAACAACGGAATGCCGTGAGGATTGGAGAATAATGTGTACAATTCACAGCAATTTCAGTGTAAGTTATGTTATTCAGCAATAAGATCAAAACGCAGATGAGGGAAGAATTACCATATGACAATGAACCCTCCAGGTATACAATCAAAATGTAATGCAGTTGAATCTTCTTCTTCCCGGTGTCATGTCAGGTCCCCCCAACGTTGAATATCACCTGAGAGTAGACATCTTTGTCCCCGGCAGCCCGAAACGTTCCTTATACCAGTCCAATCACCACTTGAGCGAAATGCTTCTTGTCTGAAGAGATGATGATAGTAGTTGTTGGTAAATAAATAAAATACGTCAATTAGCAATGCGGAAGGAGAGAGTGAATGAATGTTTTATTTATCGGTAAGTGGGTATTTATATATTTCAGAATGGGCGCGGGAGTGCGCCCGCGATATATTTTTATCTCGCTTCTGTGCGTGCCGAAATGGTCGATTGCAGTATTGCAGACATCGCAAATAGTATTGTGGGTAAACAATTTGTTTGCGGGATCGGCGAGACAGCGTGATGCGTTCTCTTTCTACTGTGGAATGTATCGTAAATAGTATTGCGGGTAAACAATTTGTTTATGGAAACGGCGCGATGTCCGGCCGCGTCAATGTTTTGGTATGTGACCTTTGGACCAAAGGTCGTTTCGTCGGTCGTTGACCGTATGTGTTGACAATATTCAGCGACGACCGTGGTTCCCACAATAGTATAAATATGCCAAAACCCATACGACGGCTGTCGCCAAAGAAAGAATACGAGAAAGAGAGCGAGAGAGGAATACTTGGATTCTCTCCGAAAGTAATTCGAAATTTGAATCTCGGTGGGTCCGTGATTGTCAAGATTGAAAAAACTCAATCAAATGCTGTAAAAACACGCGCACGTAGAATAATAAATAGGATGACAATGTATGACAGAATACGAAACGGAGTGATTGAGTTTATATTCTGAACCTCATGTTAATGCATTGAATAAGATGAAACAGAGCAATCTGTGATGGTTGGGCATGTGGAACGAATGAATGAAGAAGGACTTCTTCCTAGTGTCATGTCAGGTCCCCCCAACGTTAAATATCACTTTGTTCCTGGCAGTCCGAAAAAGATCCTCAACGCTCCTTATACCAATCCAATCACGTATATTGCGAAGCCAGGAGATTTGCCTCCTGCCAACACCTCTTCGACCCTCTATTTTGCCTTGGATGATCAGGTGCAGTAATTTGTACTTTGCTCCTCTAAGTGCATGACCCAAATAGGACACCTTTCAGATTTTAATATTAGTCAGCAGCTCTCTATCAACTTTGGCTCTTTGAAGAACCCAGTTGAATAAATGGAAAAAATCAACTCAAAATTCAAGTGATGTTCTTAAGTAAGTGTATTTCTATTTTGATTCTGTGAATAGACTGTTGCAGCATCCACCCTATTCGCCAGATTTAGCTCCCTCTGACTTCTGGCTGTTCTCACACCTCAAAAAATTCCTTCGTGGAAAGCATTTTTCATCAAACGAAGAGGTTATAGCCGTCGTAGAGGAGTATTTTGCAGGCCTTCCAGAAAGTCACTTCCGTGATGGGACTACAAAGTTGGAAGATCGTTGGACCAAGTGTATTGATCTTATGGGAGACTATACTGAGCAATAAAAGTGATTTCCCCCCAAAAAAAATGTATTTTCATTTCCGCTTTCAAAACTTTTTGACTAACCTAGTATACCATATATGTTATTTCAGAGTCCGGTACTACTCGGAGCAACATCTGAAGGTCCTGGTGGAGTTCACGATGAGACTTCTTCCTCGGCGGGGAATGGCAAGGAAGATGAAGACACCCTGGCTTCAGATGACGAGAGTGATGACCGACTGGACCCACAGCATCACGATCCCGAGAGACTAAAAGCTTTTAATGTGAGAATATTTCTATCTTATTTTATTCATAATATACAATATTTATCTTGACCAATGTCATGTTTATTGTTCGCTGACGACTTGAAAATTTTCAAAAAGATCACTTCACCTCCCGACTGTGCACAATTCCAACAGGACCTAGACTCCCTAGTCTCCTGGAGTGAGCAAAATCATCTTCTGTTCAACATTAATACATGTGTCTGTGTATCTTATAGTCGATCGTTTACACCAATCCACCATCAGTATACTATACAGGGAGTGGCATTAAACAGAGTTTCTGAATTCAAAGATTTGGGCGTAACCTTTGATGTCGGACTCACGTTCGTTAACCATGTCTCACGTTTGATATCGAACTGTTACAAACTAGATGTATTCACCACTGTTTTATTTAAGTTCACTACCGGTTTCAAAGACCTCTGTCTTCCTCGTCAGGAGAAGTTGAACAAAATTGTGTCTAAAATATTTTTTTTTCTAATTGTAATAGGTACAGGAGAGTGGGAGGGGAGTAGTGGCTAATAAGGGAAGGAGGTTAGGTATAGTAGATGTCAAAAGGATGGCTTTTGCATGGGAAATATATTTAGCAGAGGACTGTTATTGAAATTAACTTGGTTGTATACTTAAACATTATAAACAATCATATGTACATTTTTTTTCCAGATGTTTGTCAGATTATTTGTGGACGAAAACCTGGACAGGATGGTGCCTATCTCAAAGCAGCCGAAAGAAAAGATCCAGGCCATCATAGACTCCTGCACGCGGCAGTTTCCCGAGTTCGCTGAACGAGCAAGGAAGAGGATCAGAACCTATCTCAAGAGCTGTCGAAGGAACAAGAAGGTCCGTGGGGAAGGCAGCAATGGGGCTAGCAATGCCACACCTTCATGGGATGCTACGGTAAGTTTTAATTATATTGGTGTTTAAGGATGATTCATTTAAGATTTTTCCTCCTACCTTAGAAAAGTGTTTATATCCCAAAATGATTATTTCTGCAATAGATAGTATATCATCATCATCAACCTACGTTCATCTACTGCAGGATATAGGCTTCTCAAAGTTGTTTCCAAGAAATCCTGTCCTTTGCGCATTGCTGCCACGTAATCACTGCTTGCTTACGTATTTCGTCCACTCAGCATGCCTTCGGTCTTCTTACAGGCCTAGTTCTTCCTATTGGGTGCTACTGGATTACTTTATACGTCCAACAATGGTCCGTTGTTCGACCGACGTGACAAGCCCACTTCCACTTCAGTCTTTTTGCAACCTCTATAATATTGTCAACTTTTGTTTCGGCGCGTATCCACTCATTGCGTTTGCGGTCTCTCCTGGTATAACCTAGCGTGCACCCCACCATGCTGCGTTGTGTTGTCTGGAGCGTTTGTATCATTCGTATAGAAAGAGTCATATCCATATGTTAGTACTGGTAAGACGCATTGGTTAAATACTTTCAGTTTGAGGTAGGTTGGGGGAGATTGCTCTTAAAAATATAGTTCAGTCCTCCGAAGGAACTCCAAGCTAGTTTTGCTCTTCTATATTGAGAGTGCAATCCATTGATGTTGCAATCCATTGAGAGTGCAATCCATTGAGAGTGCAATCTATTGAGAGTGCAATCCATTGAGATTGCAATCCATTGAGAGTGCAATCCATTGAGATTGCAATCCATTGAGAGTGCAATCCATTGAGAGTGCAATCCATTGAGAGTGCAATTCATTGAGAGTGCAATTCATTGAGAGTGCAATCCTCAAGTGAAATACTTTGTCCTACAGTCGATAATGTTGTTAGATTTTGTTTTAAGAATGGGCATATTCTTTGACACACTTGCAGAAATAGGTTTACCATCCCTGATATAGGTGAGGCAAAATTAACCTCCTCATTGGAAAAAGTAATCTTTTTACAGTTGTAAAGTACAATAAGGCAAAATTAATATATAGTGGTTGTTGACCATAGAATAAGTGTGGGATGGATGAAATTCAGATCGGTAACAGGATTCTTGTGTGACCCAAAAATGCCTATAAAACTGATAGGAAAGGTATACCAGACTATCGTTAGACCCGCAATTATGTATGGCTCAGAATGCTGGACTATGTACAGCTTCTACTCTAGGCAACTTGAAACAGCAGAAATGCGAATGCTTAGGTGGTCGGCAGGAGTATCACTGAAAGATAAAATTAAGAGCTCACGCATTCGTGGTAGCTTGGGGGTCACTGGCATAAATAGTAAGCTGGAAGAGCGACATCTGAGATGGTACGGGCACATAAGACGGAGACCACCAGACCATACTGTAAATCAGGAAATGTCTGTGGATCTTCCTCGACAGCCATCCAGAGGAATACCGAAGAACTCCTGAATGATTCAATGCTCCAAAATCCTGCAGAGAAACGGCCTAGATGAAAGCGACACCCAGAACGGAAGAGCACACAGCCTGAGAACGAGAAGAGCTGACCCTAACCTAGGCAATGAGTTGGGACAGTGCCAGGAAGAATAATATATTGTGGTTGTTATATTCTTACATTAAGTACTCTATTTACCTTGTTCCCTGTCACCATTATGCCCCTACCTATATGTTCTATCGGGAACACATGGATCAATGAAACATCTATATCCATGCCCATTATATGTACACATTACCTAAGACATATTTATGCTAAATAAAAATAAATTGATTCGAACTTACTTTAAAAATCCTTGTATAATACAAAAAATTTACGTTGCATTTCAAGTATTTGATCAAAACAGATGTTTCTTATATTATATTTTGAGATTGCATTGAATTTTATTAATTTCCTGTCAATTATTAATCACAGTTTTGACCCTATATATTCTATCAGGAACTTCTTCTTCCTAGTGTCATGTCAGGTCTCCGCAACGTTGACTATCACCTGAGAGTTTACTCTCCATAGTGATTTCCCGGGGACGGATATCCAGAGTGGTTTCCCCTTGCCTTCTCTGCAGGATTTTCTATCGGGGTTACCTTCCCTTAACTGGGTGTATCCAGTTTTATAGCGCTGGAAACTCGCCATTCGCTATGACACTGATGGGAATGTCAGTGGTCATATTGCCCGGGGTTCGCAGGGCCTGAGAGACCACTCGTGGTCGCTAGAGACTTGATCTTGGTAGTAGTGTTACTGGTGACATTGTAACGTGGCGCATTACAACATTTTGTAGAAGTATACTTTCCAGCCAAGCATATTCCATCGTAGCCCTACTACCCATTATCTATCAGGAACACAGGAATTAATCAAATACCCACACCCATGTCCATCATGTGTACATATTACCTTAGACATATTTATGCTAAATATTATATCAGGAACACAGGAATCAATCAAATACCCACACCCATGTCCATCATGTGTACATATTACCTTAAACATATTTATGCTAAATATTCTATCACGAACACAGGAATCAATCAAATACCCACACTCGTGTCCATCATATGTACATATAACCTTAGACATATTTATGCTAAATTTTCTATCAGGAACACAGGAATCAATCAAATACTTACACCCATGCCCATCATGTGTAAATATTACCTTAGACATATTTATGCTAAATATTCTATCAGGAACACAGGAATCAATCAAATACCCACATCCATGTCCATCATGTGTACATATTACCTTAGACATATTTATGCTAAATATTCTATCAGGAACACAGGAATCAATCAAATACCCACATCCATGTCCATCATGTGTACATATTACCTTAGACATATTTATGCTAAATATTCTATCAGGAACACAGGAATCAATCAAATACCCACATCCATGTCCATCATGTGTACATATTACCTTAGACATATTTATGCTAAATTTTCTATCAGGAACACAGGAATCAATCAAATACCCACACCCGTGTCCATCATATGTACATATTACCTTTGACATATTCATGCTAAATAAAAATAAATCTATTGGGACATACTTTAAAAATCCTTGTATAGTATAAAAAATTATCGCAATATTTTTTCAGTCAGTTTTATGCACTTGATAAATATTATTTGATCAAAACAGATGTTTCTTATAAAACATTTTGAGATTGCATACCCATTTCAGATTGTGCATTAGTCTCGCTTTGCACAGTTGTTTTTGATAGCATTTAATTTTTTTCATTAGTAACTAACTACAAGGTCTGATAAAATTCATATGATTTATTATGTCTGCAAATTTTTTATTATCAAAACAATCCGATGAAGGAGTAAGGTGTCCTACCATCGGACCGAAACTCCGAACAAGCTATCCATCACTTGCAGTAAATGCAGTCACAACAAAAAAACACTGATTTACGAGGGTCATCCAGAAAGTAAGGTTACAACATTTATGTAGGATTGAAAAATGCTTGTATTTAATTGAAATTTACAGGATACTTCACAAATATATTAAACTATTTTTCAACGTAATCGCCGTCGAGATCGAGACATTTCTGTAGTCGGGGCACCAGCTTTTGTATAATATGCCAGTGTCATAGACCTCCGCCGCCAGCTCTTTCAGCCACTTCTTCACAGCTTCCTCGACCTTCTGATCGTTAGAAAATTGTTGGGGTGTAGTGACACACCCACGTCTCATCCCCCGTCATGATAGAGTCCAGAAAAGCTTCTCCCTCCTGTGCACAACGATCCAAAAATTCACACGCGGCGGTCACGCGATTTTGAAGGTGCTCCGGTGTGAGCATTCTGGGCACCCATCTCACACACAACTTCTTGTAACCAAGTTTTTCCGACACAATAACACCAAGGAGACTTCGAGAAATGTCAGGAAATTCTTCGTGAAGGTCGTTAAGTGTCACACGGTGGTCATTTCGCACTTGTTCTTCAATTTTTTGCACAAATCCGTCAGAAATCACTGCCTTGCCTCGTCGTGAGTATCAGTACGGCCTTCTCTGAACAACCTAACCATGTTGCCGACTCATCACATCACTACCATAAACTTCCACGAGCTTCCGATGGATATTCGCGGCGGTATTGTTCTGCAAAGCCAAAAAACTGATGACTGCGCGAGTCTCGCACGGACGAGAGTTGGCGGGAGCGCACGACGACCTCTCCATCGGAAGAATTTACTGTGACTGAACAAAATAGCCGACAAACACGCGGGACCAAACAAACTAACCGTTAGGATCCCCCCTACACGCCAGGTGCACCAACTTTGAAACAAAAAAAATCCCCCGGCCTCAGGATCCCTTGTAATTTTAGTTTTTGGATGACCCTCGTAATTAATATGTTTGAGGAGTTATATTTTGGAAGTAACCTTTGTGGTTTTATTTATTCTTTTTCATCCCTCGCTCAATGCTGCATGTCGTGGTCCTTCGTTATGTCTGGAACATGGTGCACCATCTGTCTTCATCCTTCCTGGTCCTGTGCCAAGTTGAATACATCATTTAAAGAGGATCCTGTTCACTCCTTGATTAGATAAATAAATATAGGTTTATTGATTGTAACATAGTATGTGTACCGTGTGTATTTTACATATATAAATTACATTCTTTATATTTTGTTTATAGTTAAGGCATTAACGTTGTGGAGGTTTAAAGACATTGTAATTTGTTTTTATACAAACACTGTTTATTCCACTTTTTTGTGACGGTATAACCCTACCGGTTTCAAGGCTTTCACCTCATCTTCAGGAGAGCACAAACAAGACTAAATTCTGTTCGAACTGGCACCGATATACACGCTTCAATGGTTGGGGACATTCGGGTCAATAAATTGAACTATTTGGAGTCGACTTGGGAAGACCTTCATCCAGCAGTGGATTTACCCTGATTGACAATGATGATGATGATGAAATAGCAGAAAATACATTTAAAAAGAGATGCTATAAAAAGGTCTGGGCTCATCTCGTAACATCCCCTCGGCCAAAATACACTCCACTAATATAGGGTGAGCCTGGCCACAACGACTTCAGATGTTTTTCAGCCCACACCTTTGTACAGTACCCGGTGGTAAGCAATACACATCGTTTGTAGAGCGTCGTATCTATCGCATGATGCGCTAACATAACGCCCGGTCCGGTAACAACTGACAAATCGCGACGGAACACGTGTATGAATGACAGAGACGACGCTCTACAAACTATGTGTATTACTTATCGCCGGGTACTGTACATGTAGATTCTTCTTCTTCCCAGTGTCATGCTAGGTCCCCCCAATGTTGAATATCACCTGAGAGTAGACATCTTTGTCCCCGGCAGCCCGAAAAAGATCCCCGACGCTCCTTATACCAGTCCAATCACGTATATTGCGGAGCCAGGAGATTTGCCTCCTGTCAACACCTCTTCGACCCTCTATTTTGCCTTGGATGATCAGATGCAGTAATTTGTACTTTGTTCCTAATAAGTACATGACCCAAATAGGACACCTTTCGGATTTTAATATTAGTCAGCAACTCTTTATCAACTTTGGCTCTTTGAAGAACCCTCGTGTTGCTGACCATATCCGTCCTGGGTATCCGTAGTATTCTCCGGTGCATCCACATTTCGAATGCTTCCAGTCGGTTCATACTACCAACTTTGAGGGTCCATGATTCCACTCCATGCAATAACACTGACCAAACATAGCAGTTGACTAACAAGACATGTAGATTAAGAAGAAATAAACAGAAAATTAATAAAAGGCAGAAAAATAAAGTATACCCACAAATATCACCTTAGTTTGACTCCAATTAATAAATATAGTTTGTTTGATAGTTTAGCGGTATGGTTGTAATGGGACGTGATGATGATTTTGATGGTTGATATATAAATAAAATACGTCAATTAGCAATGCGGAAGGAGAGAGTGAATGAATGTTTTATTTATCAGTATGTGGGTATTTATAACATTTCAGAATGGGCGCGGGAGTGCGCCCGCGATATATTTTTATCTCGCTTCTGTGCGTGCCGAAATGGTCGATTGCAGTATTGCAGACATCGCAAATAGTATTGTGGGTAAACAATTTGTTTGCGGGATCGGCGAGACAGCGTGATGCGTTCTCTTTCTACTATGGAATGCGGCGCGATGTCCGGCCGCGTCAATGTTTTGGCATGTGACCTTCGGACTGTAAAATATAATTCATCGAGGTATCCAAAGGTCATTTCGTCGGTCGTTGACCGTATGTGTTGACAATATTTACCAACGACCGTGGTTCCCACAATAACAACATAGTATGTGCATAAAAAAATATATTACTAAATTTCACATACTTACCATATATCTCAAAATAAACTGCAGAAAATACTTTTAAGAGAGAAACTCTAAAAAGGTCTGGAGTCATCTCACAACATCTCCATCCATCTTATAGGATACATATCTTGCTCACTTTCCCTCAACTGTCCCCGTGACCACTAGATTTTCCAGACTTTCGTTAGTCTTTCCGTGGTATGTTTCTGAATTCTTATCTTGCATGTTATCAAAAGTCTTTCATTACGCCGAATTTTAAGATGATACGAGATATTAGAATTATAGTTTACGTGAAAATAAATAAAAACAATAATGAAACAGAATAAAAAGAACAACACTAGAAATCCAGCGAAACCACCAGCAACTAGACGACCAGATAGTAATAGATTTAAAGTGTATGTACGAGGCATATCCAGAAACTAAGTGTACTGAATTTTTGTAGGTTACAATTTTTTTTATTTAAACAAAAAAATTACGTGGTTACCGTAGTACATATGTAAGCTATTTTTCGACATAGTCGCCATTCCTCTCAATGCAGGTGGTGAAGCGGGGTATCAACTTTTTGATGCCTTCCTCGAAGTAGTTTCCCGCCAATCCCTCCGTCCACTTCTCCACCTCTTCATTTACCTCCTCGTCGGTTGAAAACCTTTTTCCACCCATGTGCAGCTTCAGGAAGGTAAAGAGATAGTAATCTGAAGGTGCTAGGTCAGTGGAATGCGCGGGATGGTTCAGGACATCCCATTTAAACGAAGCGAGCAGTTCCTTCGTGGCGTTGGCCGTGTGTGGTCTTGCATTGTCGTGCAGCAGGCAGACTCCCTTTGTCAGCATGCCTCTCCTCTTGTTCTGAATCGCCCTCCGCAATTTTTTTAGGGTCTCACAGTATCTTGCAGAGTTGATGGTTTCTCCTTGAGGCATATATTCAATTAAAATTATGCCTTGACAGTCCCAAAACACGGATGCCATGATTTTCTTGGCTGAAATTGTGGTTTTTAACTTTTTGGCGGAGGGTGAAGAGGTGTGACGCCACTGTTGAGACTGCCTTTTGGTTTCAGGCGTGTAGTGTGCAACCCAAGTTTCATCTCCAGTAACGATGGAGCGGAGAAATTCATCTCCATGGAGTTTGCAGTGCCTCAAAAACTCTTGCCTTTTTACAAAATTTCGCACTTGGCGGGAGATTGGATTTACATTTTTCACGAAACGTGTTGTCGCGTCGACACTTCTCAACGTACTGACCTCGAACCGTTCTCGTTGCGGAGGGGAAGGGTCAGGCTACACGGAAGTGTAGCCAAAATGTCGAAAATAAAATCCATCCGGTCGTGAGAGCCTCAGTACACTTATTTTCTGGATACGCCTCGTAGATTCGTATTTCTCGGTTAGATTTTCGACACGACAAAGTCTTTATTCCAGATGTGCTGAATGTGGTGGATTTTTTCAACGATTATTTACTTAAATTACTCGAGCGATCATTTTGAAGACGAAACAAAATAAATTGTTTTTCAATGCTTGATATTTTTTATTATCACGAAGAGAAAATATGACACAGATCAAAAACTAAATGAACAGTGTAAGGTGACGATAAATTAAGCGATCATGTGTATCAAATGACATTTAAAATATTCCGTAAAAGTGATATGACACTTGAACATGGTGTCCAATTACCACTGATAATGACCGAATCAAGGCTTTGATTGAAATAACCAGCGTTCTACAACACGAGAGATTGTTGTGATACAGAAAATATCGAAAACAGATTTACAGAATAAAGTTACATTTAAATATAAAAGATTTACGTTAGAATTTGACCTGAAAGTACGAAATTACTTTCCGTACAACCCAATTCAACACGCAATCTGGTCATCTTCTCGATATTTCTCACAAAAAGAAAAAAAATCCACAAAGATATTCAAAAGCATATTTGTTTGAAGAACAAATTGGTATCAAGAAGTTAAAGTTGTACCGCTGAGCTATGGCTCAGGTCTTTAAGACATTTTACATTGTAAAAGAAGGTCTTTTAATGTGACAAATGGTACTCGGGAAAGCAGTCGATGATAATGTTAATTTGTATGCTCCCACAGATCCGGCCAACCCCGGCCCATCTGACGTCAGTGCAGGCAGAGCAGATCCTCGCGCAGGCGTGTGAGAACGAGAGCCACAACGCCAAGAGGATGAGACTGGGTCTGGAGCCTGTCAGCCAACCCATGCCCACAACTGGCGTATCCATCGTAAGTCAACACTTTGGTACTTTTACCTTACATACATATACAGTGGAAATTGTTAAACATGAAACCATGGGTTATAAATATATTTTCGTGTCGAAAGAAATTAAACAAACTCACCAATGGTTTTGATGTCGTAATCAAAAGACTTACAATTCTTCTTATTCTAATTGTCATGTCAGGTCTCCTCAACGTTGAATATCACTTGAGAGTAGATATCTTTATCCCCGGCAGCCCGAAAAAGATCTCCAACACCCCTTATGCCAGTCTAATCACGTATATTGCGGAACCTAGAGATTTGCCTCCTGCCAACACCTCTTCGGCCTTCTATTTCGCCTTGGATGATCAGGTGCAGTAATTTGTACTTTGCTCCTCTAAGTACATGACCCAAGTAGGACACCTTAGGGATTTTAATGTTAGAGTCAGCACTCTCTATAAACTTTGGCTCTTTGAAGAACCCTCGTGTTGCTGACCATATCCGTCCAGGGTATCCGTAGCATTCTCCGGTGCATCCACATTTCGAATGCTTCCAGTTAGTTCATACTACTAACTTTAAAGGTCCATAATTCCACTCTCTGTAATAACACTGACCAAACGTAGCATTTGACTAACCATTGTCGAAGTTTCAAGTTTAGATTATCATCGCAGAATACGCTTCTCATTTTATTAAAAGCCGCACGAGATGATTCAATTCTGCACTTGACTTCGGTTTCTGGGTCGAGGTCTTAAACTATGATAGAAAGTTTAAACTATGTTACACTATACAAGGGGCATTTTATAAAGACAATTTATTAACTCTGAGATGGTTTGGACATGTAGAACGAACGAATATAGAAAACAAAAGGTTTCGCTTTCGGAAGCTATCCTGTAGCACTGACGTCTCGGAAAATGTGATTCAATAATTGTTTCGTATTGAAAACGCAAATGTGAATGTTAGAAAAAATCCGTAAATTTAAAATAACATTATTCATTGAAAAATATTTCACAGTGTATTTATTGAGTGTTAACATAAGTTGTGTCCGTTTTTTTCCAATTTAAAAATGAGCAATAAAAGTAAAACAAAATGGTAAAGGTTATAAGTCATTCGAAAGAAAATTTTCTGCTCTACAAGATATTGTGTTTGCTTTTACGTTACATATATTATTTTATTTGATTACAAGCATTCACAATGGGATGTCAAGTAGACTAAAGTGAGCATTTTCGACACCTCTAGTGGACTTCAATGAGGACAGCTTAAACCATATTATTCATGAAGATCCCCTTCAAACCACCGTAGAATTGGCTGAGCAGATGAATTGTAGTCACATGACTGTATACCGCCATCTTAAATCAATGGAAAAAGACCAGGAGTTCACGGCTTGGGTTCCACATGTTTTGAGTGAAAACAACAAAAATCAACATTCAAAAATTTCTGCTGGTTTGCTCGCGCGTCATCGAGCTATGCATGGCCGCAAGCAAAGGTTCCTTTACCGCATCATTATTACTGATGAAAAATGGTTTGAAAATTGTGATAAAATATGTTTGAAGGGGATCTTCATGAATAATTTGGTTTAAGCGGTCCTCATCGAAGTCCACTGGTCGTCCGGAATGATCCATGTCTTTCAGGTCGAAATTACCATCTTTGAAACGCAAAAACCATCGACGAGCTGTCCTTTCATTCATAGCATCTTCACCGTACACTTCGCAAATATCGCGAGCAGCTTTATTCCCTCGATTGAACGCGAACAGAAGGAGGTGTCGAAAATGCTCACTTTCGTTTACTTGACATTCCATTTTGAAGGCTTGTAATCAAATAAAATAATATATGTAACGTAAAAGCAAACACAATATCTTATAGAACAGAAAATTTTCTTTCTGATGACGTATAACCTTTTCCATTTTGTTTTACTTTTGGTGCTCATTTTTAAATTTGTAAAAAAACGGACACAACTTATGTTAACACCTAATATATAACGTTTTATTCTAAAATTAAACAGTTTGTTTTTTATTTTGTCATAAAATTAATAATAAAATAGAGTAATACACATACAGGCAACATTCATTCACAGAATGGAATAATAATATTTGAAATAGTGACCATTCTTGTTATGTGGACTGATTGAAAAGGATATATGTGTTGTCGTGTTGCAGGCAATGGACACAACAGCCCCCACTTCTACGCACCCGTTGTTGAGTGTGTACGGTAGTGCCACAGGGGGCAAAAGCAGCGCGCCCTCGCCTCCCGGGGGCACCACCTCCACACCGCTACTGTCTGGCCTCCACAATGGGGGTTGTCACAACAATAACAACATTAAGCAGGACAACACCAGTAAAAATACAAGGTAACAACATTTTTTATGTTTTGAATCTCGACATGCTTTGTCTTCTGATAGTATTATATCTGTTGCATTATGACAGAAGTTGATATATCCGTTTTTTTTTTGTAATTTTGTGTTTATTCTCCCAATTTATAGAAAATATTTCTCAGCATGTTGTGGCAAAACTTGCTGTATCAGTCATTATCCAAACAAAAGATATATTGTTTGTAAAAACTTAAAAAATGCTTATTTGTACTGATTTTGACAGCTTATCAAAGTTAATATTGCTTCTCCTGTAAACTAAAGTAAAACGGACATATCAACTTCTGCCATAACACCACAGGTAATACAGATGAGGAGGATAATGGCTGCAGCCTGCACTTTCCTATCTTTACACTCAACTAATATTTTTTTTTTAAATGTTTAATTTTTTTTCAATAATAGTGTCTTTAATACCTAAGTTGAACCGTTTTTAAGGAGTTTGCTATATAAATTGTCCTTTTATCAGATGTGTTGAAGATTTTTTACACCTGTTTTCATTACACTAGTTTGAAATGTTTTTTGGAATCGTTATTGAGTTGGCTGAAATAATAAAGAACATCATTGCAGTCTTTATCCTTAAGAAAATATTAAAAATGTATTCGGTTATGTTTTTTGACATCGTTTTGAGGATGAAGATTGCAACCACTTCGAAACATTATTTGAGCCAACTTAACATAGTAACAACTGTGAAATACATTTATAATTATTTTAATTGTTTTATTAATATTATAAGAATAATTGAAAGGTATAAAGAAATCAAATTCTATGTTACCGAGAGGTTTGCAAATATTCAATCTTATACTTTGAAAATATTCAATCTTATACTTTGAAAATGTTCAAATATTCAATCTTATACTTTGAAAATATTAAAAAATATATACCATGCCAACCGTATGGTCAGACAATGTTACAGCTAAAATTTGATAACCCTAACCTTAGTAATATATCAACTAGAGCTGATAGAAGACATGTCGTTTCATTATATTCTGAAATGTTAAAAATTTTATTGTTAAATTTCTTTCGGAAAGAAGGGAAAAGCCCAGCAGAAATCAAATGATTTTTAGAAGCTGTTGATGGAGAATCTTCTCCGTAGATAGCATCTTAACATCTTCTCTTCAAAGAAACTTGATAACCTCATGAGTGGTGGTGGGACTGAACTGAACTAACCACATTATATTTCAGTTTTAACATTTCAGAACATAACGAAACAACACGTCTTCTATCGGCGTTATTTGACATACTACTGAGGATAGAGATATTATATTTTAACTGTAATATTGCCTGACCATGCAATGGGTGAGACTGCTCTAACTTAGCGGTATATTATGCGCCCTTGATGATCTGTATTGCACCCTTCATGATAATAAAGACTTTTGCCATAGAGAGATAAAATTAGATGTGCAAATGTGTTAAAAATATTTTACGAAATAAGCTTTGTTATTTGATATTTTTGAATTATTAACTGTGTGATATTTAGTTGAATGGGGGGTCATGTAAAGGAATGTTGTATTTCTTTACAGTCCTGCATCTTCTCCCGCGCTACCATTGTTCAGAACTAACTTCACTCAGTCCCTGTCGGGAACACATCAGCAGGGGAGGCAAAGGTAAACGCCGTTTGCCTTACTGTCTCACTCGCTTTCTTGCTGTGTTATTTTCAAATTCAAACACTGACAACAAATTTCTTAATGCTATTGTATATATTATACAAAGAAATCAGATCTTCACACTATTTTATCTAAACACACCTATTTCACCACTTCTATACCTTGTGTTACCAGTATTACTTTATTATTTTTACTTCTTTACCTTTTTTTTAAATTTAGTCAACTTTATTCAATCTTTCTCTCATACACCATATCACTGACTTGTATACTAGTTGAGTTTATTAATTTATGAACTTTTTCTACCGAATTTCTGTAACAATCAATAATTTCGGTTTTACCATCAGTATGTTTAATTTAATGAAAAGATACACAACACTTTATTGTCCTTTACAAATCGTAGCAACATTTACTAACCTTAAGTTACAATATCAACACAATTCATAATACATATAGTGCATAAAGAAAACACCCATGGCCTATACTTGGGAAAATGTAGGATGGTTCCTGTGACGTTTGAAACGTCATGTCTCAAAGGGATGGGGTAAAATCGTTTTTTTTTTACAAATCGAATAGTTTTTTTATAAATTGAAAAATTGTTTTTCTCTAAACTGACGTTTTAATTACTAATTATCATTATACTGACTTTCTAACGTATTGTATGATTTGTATCTATCTTTAAATAGGCCAAGATCCACTATGAATTAATACTAATTATAAACATTTCATTTTAGGTATAAAAAAATCGAAAATCCAATTATCGTATACCCCATCCCTAGCCAATGCAGACTAACGTAGTGACTTTTGATGAACGTCGCCAAATATTATTTGATTTTAACAAACTGACATATTTTTGTTAATTTGTAACAAGATGTATTAATTTGTCATTATTGTTAGTTTTATGTAATGTACTCGTATTTACCTAAATAACTTGCTATTTATTAGAATCGAGGCTTATATTAAAGTTGATAAAATAACTAAAATTACTGAACGTCGTTACAAGGTTGTATTGGGGCAAATTTGTGAACTATCACAGGAACCGTGCTACAATTTCTTAAGTATAGTTGTTAAGAAACCTGTTTTTTTATACCTAAAATTAAATGTTCATAATTAGTATTAATTCATAATGGATCTTGGCCTATTTAAAGATAGATACAAATCATACAATACATTAGAAAGTCAGTATAGTGAAAATTAAGAATTAAGACGTCCGTTTAGAGAAAAACAATTTTTCGATTTATAAAAAACCATTCGATTTGCAAAAAAAAACTATTTTACTCCATCCCTTTGAGACATGACATTTCAAATGTCATAGGTACCATGCTACATTTTCTTCAGTATAGTAAGGATGATTGGGAGTTTAAAACTGATGTTTTAAGTAGGATGAAAAAGAGAACATTGAGGTGGTTTTGAACATGTTGACCGGATGGGTAATGAAAGACTGACTAAACAAACTTACAATGCAAGCATGAATAGGATAAATCATGGTAGAATATATCTGAGATATGGGCCTAGATGGACTATTCATCAACCTGGAGATTCTGGGTTTGATTCTGGTTCAACTTAGATTTTGACAACGGTTAGTCAAATGCTACGTTTGGTCAGTGTTATTGCGTGGAGTGGAATCATGGACCCTCAAAGTTGGTACTATGAACCGAATGGAAGCATTTGAAATGTGGATGCACCGGAGAATGCTACGGATACCCTGGACGGATATGGTCAGCAACACGAGGGTTCTTCAAAGAGCCAAAGTTGATAGAGAGTTGCTGACTAATATTAAAATCCGAAAGGTGTCCTACTTGGGTCATGTACTTAGAGGAGAAAAGTACAAATTACTGCACCTGATCATCCAAGGCAAAATAGAGGGCCGAAGAGGTATTGGCAGGAGGCAAATCTCCTGGCTCCGCAATATACGTGATTGGACTGGCATAAGGGGCGTTGGGGATCTTTTTCGGGCTTCCGGGGACAAAAATACCTACTCTCAGGTGATAGCCAACGTTGGGGGACCTGACATGATTGGTTGGAAGAGATTGCCACATGATAATAAGCCCGCCAGGTTGTACTTTATACCATGAAATTGTAATATAATAAGTTTGGGGGGGGGGGTGAGAAAATTATGTTTGAAACAAGTGAATAAAATTTTGAAAGAAGGAAAGGTAAGGAGAAAGAGAAACAGAAGAAGCTGTGTAGGAAAATGTATGGATGTGAAGGAAGTATGTTATGTTGTGATAGAAATGTTTGACGCTCTGTCGTCTCTGCCTATCCTAATAGAGAAATGGCATGATAGTAATAATATGCATGTAGATACAATCCCATAATGTTTTTTTTTATTGAAGTGCTGTTCTACAAATTGCATCACTTCCCTTCCATCCACATCTTAACAAAGCATTCAACTCCTCGTCTCCTCTTATTTCCTACATATTTCCGATATGATTCTTTTGGCTTACTTTTGATTTGCAAAATATATTTATTTTAAGTTTCAAAAACTTTAATAAACAATATTGATGTACAGTTTTCTTTTCAGTTCCCGTACATCCACTCCGTCGGCATCAGTGTCGGTGACAGACTTCACATCCTCGCTGGGCGTGAGTTCCACCCCGTCTTCGCTGCATGGGTTCGGGCACAGTTCCTTAGCTGGGACTCCCTCAGCCAACGCTCTGCTTTCAACCCTCGGAGCCGTGGCAGGACTTCATTCTGCAGGTACACCTATTCGTACTTGATGACTGTATATGAACAGTGGCATGATGTCCATAGATGCTGAGGAAGTGCTACATCCCCTAATGGTTTATGTTGTTATCGCAATTATGATAACCTACCCTTCCTAAAATTAGTGTACAAAATTTTTTTTACAAGTATTTACTTTATTACGAATTCGTTCTTTTGGTTTCTTCTTTCTAATATTTTCCACAATGAAAGACAACAATTCAAATTTAGATAAATAAGCCTTCACACAAGCGAAGATTTTAGTAAGTCTAGTATTATTTTAGTATCATAACTTTCAACGAGCATATTATTTATAGTTAAGGTATTAACATTGTGGACGTTTAAAGACATTGTAATTTTTTTTTCAAACACTGTTTATTTCACTTATCGTAACGGTATAACCTTACCGGTTTCAAGGCTTTCACCTCATCATCAGGGGAGCATAAACATTGTGCTACAATTTCTTAAGAAAAAGACCTACTCTGCTAACAGAGTTCTTCTGGTTACAATAAATTACACTGGCACAGTAGACTGATGATGGGGTGAAATCCTTGAAACCGGTAGGGTTATAGCGTTACAAAAAGTGGAATAAACAGTGTTTGTTTGATTTTATTTGTGTAAATTTATACCTATTGTTTTGAAATGTTCCTTATGCGTGGCCTTCACAATAGTTACTATAAATAATCGGACAGCCCATGCATGCAGAAAGTGCGCGGTATACATGGTATCTAGTAAGCCATGACGACATATACAGGCGAATAAAGGAGCTTACGATGAGCGATGTGTTGCACATAAGGAACGAAATAAAGCTTTTGATAAAACAAATTACAAACTTTTAACACTTGCGACCCTCTGATGGATAGCGAGTGACCAGGACTTATATTTTATTTGATTATCTGACGTTTTTATACATAATAAAATGATTTTTATAGGTTATTTTTTGTAATTAGCTTTACATAACAGATTTTACATAATTTTAATTTAAAATATACATTTTTCACTGAACGTTTGGCGTCCAGCACCGTGGCTGGCGGAATTTTTTAGCACAGTAAGGCAAGTGTTAATAAGGGTTAACTTTTTCTGAGTATCAACAGCATCCCTCAACTCTACACACATACACTACACGTAAAGCCAAATGATTTACAAAAGTTTCCTTGTAATTTGTTTTCCCTTAGTAAGTTTTCTGCAGTTTTTATACATTTATTTATTATATTATAAAAATATAAAGTTTACAGTATGCTTTTTTTATATTCTTCAACTCTCCTATAGTACCCGTGTGGGGAAACTCATCAGCCACTCTCTCATATTCCCTCAAGTCCATCGGTAGTACGTATGTCAAAAAGTCACTATTTATAATAACATTAATGACAATGAATACCAGAAGGCATTGGTATTCATTGTCATTAATGTTAAATACTGGTTGAATGTTAGAAATAGACGCCAAATTCACATACTGTCTCTATTGTATAATAACTGTTCCGCCACCCCCTCTTATCTCGCCGAAATTTTTCAACGTCTTTCCAATCATGGATTAGCGCTACTCTCAAACAGAGATTGTTTATTGGCCTTTCCAGTTCACCGCTCCTCTTTCTTTACGTCGTCCTTTACTGTCTCCTTTACTGTCTCTGGAATCAGTTACAAACCAATATAAGACTGGCATGCTTTAAGAAGCGACTGAAAAACCTCTTAATTTCTAGTCAGTAAAATAACGTGTTTAATTCCTTTTCCTTTCCTCTCCACCATCCCTTCCTTTCCTTTTGATTGATGATATCTCACTTTATATGAAAAATAATGTTCAGGTGATTGTCTGTCTTTGTGGGGTTCGTGGGCATATTATGCTCATGGATGTGTTTATGGATTTCGTGGGGCTGGATAGTCATTTGAATGATTTATGCGACCACGTAACTTGCTTCATTTAATTTTGTCTGGTTGGTTGGAAGAGATTGCCGCCTGGAAATAAGCCCGCCAGATTGTATTTGCAATAAAAGTGTTAAATAAATAATTAAATATTTCCAGGAGGAGCAACAAACAGTCAAGCAACTAATGCAGCAGTGGCTGCGTACCAGAACGCCCTCTTCTCAGCTGCGATGGCTCATCAGGGGCCTGGCCTCAACTTTGGGGGGTTAGGAGTGGCTCTCACTGGGAATGGTGAGCCTATTACATATTTCTTTTTTGGTATATCACACTCATGTATGTTGCCACTGAAGGAGTTCTGTTGGGCAGTTCTTTCTTCATCACTATGTGACATTGACATTTCGATCTCTCAGTGTAGATTGCACTGGATGGGGACTTATTTATCCTCCATAACAGTATGAATGGTAGTGGGATCGAACTGAACTACAGTCAACTCCGGTTATAGTGAACTCGGTTTTAGTGAACTTTCGGCTATAGTGAACCAAAATTTTCTGTTCCAAACCCATATACAGTGGAACCTCTCATAACGAGCACCTCTCATAATGAGTAATTCGCATAACGAGCTAAACAGATTGTGAAAAAAATGCTCCCTTAACGAGCGACATTTCGCATAACGAGTGACGCAGAATGGGGAAGTCGCATCTTCACGTCACTCACTTGTGAGCCGGGACTTCCGCGCCAGTGCGTCAGTCTCTGATTAGCACTCATTCCGCTAGCACGTTAGTGTCACATGTGATCACACATTTTTCCAAACTTGTGTTCAGACATTATTTGTATTTTTTTTTGTGCAAAGTTTAAACACCCTTGCAAAAATGTCCCTGAAGAAAAGGCCACCAGAAGACAGCCATAAAAGAACAAAAGTAACTGTAGAAATGAAACGTAAAATCATTGAAAAGCGAGAACGAGGTGTGAGCGTGGCTGATCTAGCGCGCACATACAATCGGTCTACACCAACGATTTGCTCTATCCTCAAGAACAAGGACAAAATTAAGAAGACAGATGCTTCAAAGGGAGTGACAAGAATGTCTACGAAACGGTTACCTATTCTTGATGATGTTGAAAGGTTGCTTCTCATATGGATAAACGAAAAGTAATTGCAAGGTGATACTATTAACGAAAACATCGTTTGTGAGAAGGCGAAAGTTATTTTCGCCGACCTCGTTAAGAAGACGCCAGGATCATCAACTACCGAAAAAGAAGTACAATTTAAGGGAAGTCATGGATGGTTCGAGAAATTTAAGAGAAGAACCGGCATCCACAGCGTTGTGAGGCACGGTGAAGCAGCAAGCTCTGACACAAAGGCAGCAGAGAACTTCATCAGCGACTATAAGAAGCTCGTAGATTCTGAGGGTTACCTGATTTTACTTCTATTAAAAAAGAATAAATTTTTGTCATAAATTCATAAATAAAAAACTAGGTATTTCGATTTTTTTATTGTTTTTTGCAAATCGAAATCGCATTCCGGGTTGTTACGCTCCTTAACAATTTATAAGTATGTAATTTTATTTGAATAAACGTTCAAAATAAAAAAAATTGAGTATTTTTTTCGGCATGGAACGCATTATCGTATTTTACATTGATTTAAATGGGAAAAATTGTTTCGCTTAACGAGTGTTTCACATAACGAGTAAGATTCTGGAACGAATTATTCTCGTTATGAGAGGTTCCACTGTATCGAGTGTGTATGATAAAAACCTATGTTATAGTGAACTAAAACTAGTAGATTTTGGTTCACTTTAGCCAAAGGGTCACTAAAAACGAGTTCACTATAACCGGAGTTGACTGTATATAGATATTTTAATTATAGTGGTTTCTCCCATTATATATTTCAAGACCCCCATTGGATAGTAACAAACCCTACATATACACCCATACCTGGCTTTACAAAAGAGATACTTCTTCTTCGACTTTCTGTAGACTCAAGAGTCTGTTACTGCAAGGATTGTCCTCCTGTGATGCTGAACTCCAGCTATCTCTCCATCGTTTCGTGGGTCTCTCTGGTGGACGACGTCCATCCGATACCCCATGCAGAGCTATGTATGGGATTCTTGTGGAATTTATTCTCTGTATATGTTGGTACCAGTATCGTCGACGCTGTCATCCCCATCTGACCACATCTTGGACCTCACAGACCTCTCGGATTGTGGTGTTCCTTATACCATCACGCTGGGAAGACTTTGCGTGATGCGTGATAGAAGAGATACATTTCGGAAAATTTGTCCATAAATCAAAATTCTATATATATATATATTGAATTATTTTTTCCATGTAAATTTGCATTATGTTCCATGAAGAAAAATACAAATTAAATATTTTAGAAAAGCCTAAAGCAGGGGCCGTCTATCAATCAATTGTGGCATGCTTTTAAGTAGATCAACATTTTTTCTTCCATTGCATATATTAAAAACCATTATTTAAGGACTACGACAAACTGAAAAAAAATTGTTTTAAACGTAAAATGCAAGGATATCCCTAATAAATATGTTTATATATCCTAATAAATGATATAATTATTTATAGTTAAGGCATTAACATTGTGGAAGTTTAAAGACATTGTTATTTGTTTTATCATACACTGTTTATTCCACTTTTTGTAACGGTATAACCCTACCGGTTTCAAGGTGCACACCTCATCATCAGGGGAGCAGTCTTGTTTGTGCTCCCCTGATGATGAGGTGTGCACCTTGAAACCGGTAGGGTTATACGGTTACAAAAAGTGGAATAAACAGTGTTTGATGAAACAAATTACAATGTCCCTATAGTTCGGAAATTCTAGGATGAGTCCTGTGACAGCTCACAAATTTGCCCCAATACAACCTTATGTAATGTATTTACCTAAATAACTTGCTATTTATTACAATTGAGGCTTATATTAAAGTTTATAAAATAATTAAAGTCACTGAACATCGTTACAAGGTTGTATTGGGGCAAATTTGTGAGCTGTCACAGGACTCATCCTACATTTTCTGAACTATAATAAATATAGCCGTGCTAGGAAATCACCCTCTGTTCTACATACCAACTTACAGGACGAATATCATGGCTAAACACTCAGTCACGCGTGGTATAGAGATATTGAACCAACTGAATGACACTGTGGATATATTCTCGGTACCGCCTAGCAGTATGAGAAGAGTCCTGGCTGATATTCTTCCTAACGAATAAGCTAATGCTAGAAGCAGACCCTCTTTGTGTTACAGGAGAAATCTGTGCCAAGTGGGTAAAAAAAATATAAAAATTTTGCATTTTTTCCTGTATACTGATTTTTCAATTCCGTTATAGCAAAATTCTATTAAAAGAGGATCGATAAAGCGAGATATGGGTTTAATATGTATTTCTATACATACATATCTATAATGTAATATGTATTCCTATACATACAAATCTATAATGTAACATGTATTCCTATACGTACATATCTATAATGTAATATGTATTCCTATACATACATATCTATAATGTAATATGTATTCCTTTACGTACATATCTATAATGTAATATGTATTCCTATACATACATATGTTTAATGTAATATGTATTCGTATACATACATATCTATAATGTAATATGTATTCCTATACATACATATCTATAATGTAATATGTATTCCTATGCATACATATCTATAATGTAATATGTATTCCTATACATACATATCTATAATGTAATATGTATTCCTATACATACATATCTATAATGTAATATGTATTCCTATACATACATATCTATAATGTAATATGTATTCCTATGCATACATATCTATAATGTAATATGTATTTCTATACATACATATCTATAATGTAATATGTATTTCTATACATACATATTTATAATGTAATATGTATTCCTATACATACATATCTATAATGTAATATGTATTCCTATGCATACATATCTATAATGTAATATGTATTCCTATACATACATATCTATAATGTAATATGTATTCCTATACATACATATCTATAATGTAATATGTATTTCTATACATACATATCTATAATGTTACATGTATTCCTATACGTACATATCTATAATGTAATATGTATTCCTATACATACATATCTATAATGTAATATGTATTCCTTTACGTACATATCTATAATGTAATATGTATTCCTATACATACATATGTTTAATGTAATATGTATTCCTATACATACATATCTATAATGTAAAATGTATTCCTATACATACATATCTATAATGTAATACGTATTCCTATGCATACATATCTATAATGTAATATGTATTCCTATACATACATATCTATAATGTAATACATATTTCTATGCATACATATCTATAATGTAATATATATTCCTATGCATATATATCTATAATGTAATATGTATTCCTATACATACATATCTTATGTCTGCGAGACATGGACACTCACACACAAAAGCTCCAGACCGCACAAAGGGTCATGGAGAGATGCATGTTGGGATATACTAAAAGACACCGTAAACGAAACAGCTGGATTCGCAATATAACAAAGGTAGAAGACATTATAGAGGTGTGAGAGGAAATGAAGTCGCAATGGGCAGGACACAGAGATATAGCCAGAATGTCAGACTCCCGATGGACATTCTAAATAATCCAATGGTACGCATGAGGCACTAAGAGGCCCAGAGGAAAACCGAAGGTACGCTGGATATATGAAATCAGGAAGCATGGCAGCATCACATGGCACCAACGAGCTAAAAACTGAATTATTTGGAGTCAACTTGGGTAGAAAGGTAGATGACGTTATAAAGGTGTGCAAAAGAATGAAGTGGCAATGGGCAGGACACATAGCCAGAATGTCAGACTCCCGATGGACATCCGAAATAATCCAATGGTACCCAAGAGGCATAAAGAGGCCCAGAAGAAGACCGAAGGTACGCTGGATAGATGAAATCAGGAAGCATGGCAGCATCACATGGCACCAACGAGCAAAACACCGAACTATTTGGAGTCAACCTTCATCCAGCAGTGGATTGACCCTGGTTGACAATGATGATGATGATGATACATACATATCTATAATGTAATATGTATATATCTATAATGTTATATGTATTCCTATACATACATATATCTATAATGAAGTTTAATTTATAAATTATGCACAGTTAGAGAGATGAACAACAATATTTAATATGAAAATAGAAAAATCATAACAATTTACGGTAATAAATGTTATGTGAATGTGGTCTCTCTCTTTATCTCTAAAATATCTTATTTAACTGTACGAACCCTTCTTTTCATGGTGATGATGTGATAATTGAAGTGAGGGGAATTATTTAGGAATAATGAAGTTGATTGACCGTGGCATACTCAAACAGCAGGAAGTAAAACCACGGATAAAGGAAGCCACTGTCTATATTATTAAAATTCATGTTAACAAGTTGTAATAATATCTGAATAAATGTCACTAACTATTATAATATTTTCAGGGCCTACAGATTTATCAATGAAGAACTCAACCCTCTCAAGCAGTTTTCCTTCCCTATCATCAACAAGTGCCGTGTCAGCGTTAGGGCTGAACCCTCCGACATCGTCCCTTCCTCACGGACAGAATAGCACGAAACCTCTTCTCTTATCGCACAAGCTGAGTACGGCAGAGATGGCAGCCGTCAGACAGCTCATCACGGGCTACAGGGAATCGGCGGCCTTCCTTCTGCGTTCAGCGGACGAACTCGAAACACTTCTTCTCCAGCAACCTTGAGGGTCACTTAAACGCACTTGTGCGAGCCTTATTTAGAGGAAACATACAAACTGCTGAGCGGTTTATGTTTTCTTAAGGAGACAGCCGTGTAACTGTCGAGTTACGTACGTAAGTACATGACGGACAAAGTTAATGTGATTATATTATATTTACTTTTGTCTCAGTGACAGAACATCAGGGTACTAAGTTCATTTTTCGAGTGAAAAAAAACTTTATTACAAATAATTTTGTAGTTGACGACTCGTTTTTTTTTTTTTTTTTAAATAATAATGTACAAATTGTAAATTATATTGGATTAAATATAATTATTAAATAAAAACATATTTATAATGATCTCTTTTTGTAAAGATTGTTCGATTTTTTTTTTAAACTTACTAAAAAAAAAAAGTAACATCGTGATACCTTTTAGTTATTAATCACTGTTTGCGGCCATTGCTATATTTTTTTTTGTAATTTATAAAACACTTTGTATATAATAGAAAACATTGCTTTTATATAACTATTATAGTTTTGTTAATTTTCATACTCTTTGAAGTTATATAAATATAAACTAAATGTTGAAATGCTATGTCAAGTGCTTACTGCAGTTAAAATACAGACAATGAATTTTGTCATCAAATCAGGGAAGTAAATATAACTTCTTTTGAAACCATACTTAAAACGATTACAAAGGAATTTGTAATTAATATAAAGTAGCAATTTCATTCCTAAATATCTTTGTGTATAATAAAGGAAACTTTATTTCTTTTCAGTGTTTTTTGCTTTGTGTAATGAAGACTAATTGTTTCAAAATTAATTGATCTTGATACTTGTTGTTTTAACCACGACGTGACACAATGACGAACTGTGAACGAATAAATTCCATACGAAAATATATTCCGTTCGGAGAAAACAAGTTGAAACAAGATCTGCCCGAACGACACTCGGGAGAAACATTCCCAACAAGTCGAAACAAGATTTGCCCGAACGAGGCTCGGGCTCGTCAGTATAAAAAGAAACTTCGTGCCCGAGTCACGCTCAGGCAAAAATGTCAAGTGGTTAATGCAAAAAAATATCCAAACTATTTAAAAAATATATTTTATTTATTTAAAATTTATAATACTTTATTCAGTTATTGTTTAGTTCAAAGCTAAAGTATTCTAAAAAATCAATACCGGTATTGTTGTTTGATTTTACTGTAGTTTCCAGGTCCGAAATGCAAGCAAAAGCAATAACAGGACATTTACGTATATTTGGACATTTATGACAACATGGGGCGTGGAAAAATGAAGGGAAAGCTTCCAAAAATTGTTACTTTTCGCACTTCCTATGCCCACGGACAACCACACTCACCCTCCCTTGTTACGCCAATGATTTACATACAGTGTGTCCCAAAAAAAATTATACACTGAATGATTATAAATTCAGTATTTATTAAGGTATAATATCCAAGATTAAAACTCCAAATTTAAGAAAACAGCTATAGATTTTTTTCCGTTGTTGCAAATGCTCAAATTGATGATCATCCTGGCACATACACTGTTGATAATGTGGAATCACAAATATCACGAATAATTTGTTTTGGTATTTGGGCGCATTTTTTCTTTCAATGACTGCTCTCTCTCAATTCATTAACTGTTGCCAGTTTTGTGCCATAAACTTTATCTTTGATTTTTTCCGATAAAAAATTGTCCATTTGCGTAAGGTCTGTGGTGCGCAACGGGTTTTCAATCCTACGTCTAATTCACCTGTTCGGTAAATTTTCATCAAGATATGACCTCACATCACGATGGTAGTGAGGAAGTAGACCATCTTGATGGAGATGAAAGTCCTCTTCATCCCTAAACTCCACATGAATTTGTGGTATGACAGATTCCTGCAGCAAGTTCATGTTAACAGTGGGTTGTAAAAGTGTGTATACATTCTTTGAGACGCGCTAGACATCTTCTTCCCGGCACTGTCCCAACTCATGGCTTAGGTAGGCTGTTGGGGTCGGCTCTTTTCATTCTCAGGCTGTATATTTTTCGGTTCTGGGTGTCACTTTCATTTAGGCCGTTTCTCTGCAGGATTTTGGAGCATTGAGTAATCCAGAAGTTCTTTGGTCTTCCTCTGGACGGCTGTCGAGAAAGATCTAATCCTTAAAAAATCTTATCCTTTTAACTCCATCATATTGGAATCAACAATAAATAGTTTATAAAGGAAATAAATATATATCCTGAAACAATAATACAAATAAAAGCTTCGCATTAGCAATTCAAAATTTTAGTGCCTTTTAAACTTTTCCATTTAACAGAATTTTTGAGAATATATAATAATAAATATTAAATAAAGGCATTTATTGATCCTTCAAAATTATGATACATTACATATGAGAAAAAAAATTAAATAACATTTATAACCTATGTCTGGATTTCCACTTGTCTATGGACATATTGTAAGCTTTCTTGACTGAAATTCACATTGATCAACCAATAGAAAAAAAATACAGGCAGGCAACCTAACAATCTAACTTGACACAGTTTGAAAAAATAACAGCAGCCCCTGTCATCCCATGGGTATTATTTTATTTGATTAATATTTTTAGATAACTTCCGAGTATATATACAGGTTAAACCCAGTTACATACCAAGCTTAAAAATTATATATATATATATACAGTATAAAACAATAAAAAAATAAGAAAGCTTGGTTTAAACAACTTCTTCGTCTTATTTTAGGCTTGTTGGCCTGTTATGGTCCTGCATCATTGTTTCCCTTTTGTGACATCGATTGCCAGTTGTCTTTCCATCTTTTGGAACGTCGTCCTGGAGGTCTGCTTGCTTGGGAGATACTGTCCCTGGCCATTCTTACGGCTCTTGGTTCTGCCATTCTGGATACATGTTTGTTCCTGAACCTTCTTCTCTGTCGTCCTCATCTGACAATATCTTCAACTTTGCACATCCTTCGGATTTCTGTGTTTCGTATTTTAGTACGAAGGGTTTTACCAGCGATACTCCTGAGTACCTTCATTTCGTTGGTTCGAAGGAGATTTTTGGTTCTGACAGTGTCGGCTCTGGACTCTATGCTGTATGTCATTATGGGGCGGACACAGTTCTTGTATATCCTCAACTTGCTTTGGATGTTCATATACTTGTTTATCCAGATAGTGTTCTTTAAACATCCGGAAATAGCTGTGTTTCATACTCTATAACGAAAGGTTTTACCAGCGATACTCCTGAGTACCTTCATTTCGCTTGTTCGAAGGAGATTTTCGTCGACTCTGGACTCTGTGCTGTATGTCATTATGGGGCGGACACAGGTCTTTAAACAACTACGAATTACAAAGAAAGTTTAATTTGCTTTCTACAAAAACATTTTCTGAAATGTTAAAAATGTCAATATTCGAGACTATTTAAAAGGGATAGCCTCGAATATTGACAAGCATTTTTTTCCGACGTATTGCCAGTTGAAAATAATTGATATTCCTGCATCTCATATTAAATGTTGCCAGGAACATAAAACCATATCTTTTCCAACACGGTTGGACAGCAATCCAAATATATATGAAGAAACTCGCAGATTCCTCTTCATGCTTAGAAAATCAATGTGTCTAAAACTATCTCAACATGTCTAGAACAAAACTTGTTGGATAGAGCCACGGGTAGAATAATCACTCCCGCAAGTAGAGATATTAAAAAAATATGTATATTTTAAATAAAATTATTGATTTGCTTTCTCTTAAGTTGATTTGAAGACAAATAAATAAAAAAAATACATTTACAGTAAAACAAAAATATAAATTATATAATAAAGATACGAACGAGTGTGTAAGTTTCTCCTCATATTTTTTTTTTATCGCAACTTAAAGAAACTTGTTAATAATATAAGTGAACTCTAAATATTTTTAATGTAAGAAAAAAAAAATGTTGCCAGTATATAAAAGCCAGAAATTGCCAGTCTACAAAATGTGCTTGAATATAAGTATATCAAATTTGTACAAATTTTAAAAATCTTATTAGTGTTTATTAAATTACGCATTTTCCTATCAATAGAATAAAAAACCATTCATTTGAGAAACAAAATAAGTTTAATAATTATATGATATAAGTTTGAAGTTATGACAAATCTTTCTTTACTTATTTACAACCAGTTTTCAGAGTTACAAGACATAATTTTTTTACTATCCATATTTACAATTTATATTGTTTGAATGGAATGGCAAACCGTCAAATACAAATGTATAACAATGGGAAACCCGTGCATTTTGTGGGTATAGAGAACCACTTCACTAGGTGATACCTGTTGACGAAGTGGTTATATTCCTTAATCACATATTTCATACATTTGTCCTAATATGACATTTGTTCTAAAACACTCATTTGTTCTAAAACACTCACAACAAACAAATGTTTGTTCTAAAACACTCATTTGTTCTAAAACACTCACAACAAACAAATGTTTGTTCTAAAACACTCATTTGTTCTAAAACACTCAACAAACAAACATTTGTTCTAAAACACTCACAACCAACAAACATTTGTTCTAAAACACTCACAACAAACAAACACTCATTCTAAAACACCCACAACAAACAAACATTTGTTCTAAAACACTCACAACAATTAAACACTCATTCTAAAACACTCATTGGTTCTAAAACACTCACAACAAACAAACACTCATTCTTAAACACTAATTTGTTCTAAAACACTCAACAAACAAACGTTTGTTCTAATAAAACTCATTCAAAACCTTATCGATTTGAAAGTTTCAAAATGTTGATATTCATTACTGTTTTCCAAAACCTCTAGAGTAGTGTTTCCCAACGTTTTTTTGTGCTATGCCCCACCTAAGCCTTTCTAAAATTCTTATGCCCCCCCCTACATAACGGTGACGCGACAAAGCGATCAAAATACAACTAAACTCTGAACGAGTCAATTTTCGAATTGCTCCCCATAAAAATCAAATTGCCGCCCTCTGGGGCGTGGGCCCCCCCACGTTGGGAAACACTACTCTATAGTAAATTATTCAAGAAAAGTAAAACTTGACAAAATATTGGATAATGGAGAAAACATTGTGTAAAACATTATTTGTAGAATAATTTTCAATTAATTTCACAGTGTTTGTTCCAGATCATTCTCCTAGCGTGACATTAAACCTTCTTGTCCTGTGATGTGTAACTAAGACACATTGCTTTTAAAAACTTTAATATCTCTATAAATATAATAAATACTGGGTTCAGATTTTAGGTATTCCTCCGTAATACATTTACGCATTGTATGAAAAAATAACATAAATAATAATTAGCACTTATCGGCCACATCAGAGATATTTTGTGAAAATCGGGAATAAATTCACCGATACAATCAAACGTGTGACGTAGGTATATTCATTCTAAAAAACCGCTATGGGTGAGGAAGCGACGTTATTCACGTCTCACTTTACTTCGGTATATGGGAACGCAAGAAATAGAATCTCAGTTAGCTCGCTTCTTTCGCTTCAGTAGCTCGCGGGCTTTCGTTTGAGGTGGTCGCTGCGTCAGTTTTGTGAACGTCGGCCGATGTTATTTTCATGTTTTCAGCAATTAAATTTCAATTATTATCACATTTGACTTCAAATTTAATTAATTTAAGCGATTGGCTATGAATATTCTTATTTTTCCGATTTTAAATCGCTCATTTTTACACGTGTGTTGAATACACAGCACCGGAATGCGTGGATTTTTTTTAGCACAGGAAGGGAAAGGTTAAGGAAGCTACGATAAATTTAACTTTTAACACTTATTTCTTCAATAAAAAAATTGTTATAATTTAGTATTAAGGTGTAAATGATTATGAATTCAGGTCTTAATCATTCATTATTACTTTAAATATATAGTTTTTTTCATTATCCAATACAATTTGTAAATACGACTTGCCTTTTTAATTTATAAGTTAAAATAATAACAAAAAAGAAACATGCGGCCAGTTGATATTTTTACATGTGTATTAATGCGTATTGAATACACAGTGCCGGAACGTGCGGGTTTTTTTTAAGCACAGGAAGGGAAAGGTTAATTGATTTAAAAAATAATTATAAAACTTTTTTTTGTTTCTCAAGCGACGATACAAATTTTATTTGTATTTTTAAATGTATAATTGATTTCATCAATCCATGTTAAATTGATCTCAATTTATATTCAAAATTAATGATTTTTAAATCTAGTTGTTAGTAAAAGACAAAAAATCTAAATGTGATGTTATTCCTTTTTTATATCAATTTATTAGTATTAAAAATGAATATCATAAAAAAAAACATAACAGTTGAATTTATTATACTTTATGATTATTACAATTAAAGGTTTGTCAATTTTTAGTTAATCTGTAATTTATTTAATTTTATTTCACCATAATGTACAGTAATCCCTCAAAAAATGTGGATAATTAGTTACAAAAAATGTGGATAATTGGTTCCAAAAAAAAAATACAATATGTAAATTAAAACTGCGTAAATGTATCCATTTAATTCTTCCTAAAATATGTAATCTTTTACATATTCCCAGATATTCCATTCTTACTTAGTTAAAAAAGCATTAGCATTTTTTTTTAAATAAGTCTATGTAAAGTTATTGACAATTTGTAAAACACTCATATTGACGAGAGCTATGTGATTTATTTAAATCAGGGGTATCCAAATTGTGACCCGCGGGCTACATGTGGATCAATTCAAAATTTTGTGTGACCCTTTCGAATTTTTTATACATTTTGTTATTAATAAAATAAAAAACAAATTCTGTGCACGTTAATTATAATAATTTTCACATGTTATTAATTTTGTGAATGAAAAATTTATTACACCTGGGTGTCGCATCTGTAGGCCGGTGCCAGACAAAATGTGCTTATGAGGTCACAAAATTAAATAAAGTATTCGACGAGAGATTTTCATACATGCGAAAGCATGTGGAAAATTTCACAATTTTCTTAACCCCATTTGATGTGAACGTCGAATCTGCACCTCCAAATTTACAAATGGAGCTTTTATGGTAGACTTGCAATCAAGCATTGAGATGAAAGCCATTTTCGAAGGGAATAAAATACACCAATCTTATCAGAAATATATCCTTGAATCTTCAAGTTTCCAAAATTAAGGCAACTGGCAAAGGCGAAATAGCCAAATGACCAGTCGATATTAAAAAAAAATCAAATAACAAAAAACAAATGTTTCATTAATTTTACAAAGTAATGAAACATTTGTTTCGTTACTTTTGCAAAGTAAAGTAATAAAATATTTGGATTGTAAGTTGTTTGTTTATTTTTCATAAAAAAAAAACGTCATATTATTATTAAGTTATAAAATATTTATATGTGTGGCCCATTAAAGACTTGCAATGTTTTATTTGGCCCACGAAATGATTTCAGTTGGACACCCCTGATTTAAATCAAAGAAAAAACTACAGAACTTTCAATTTGCTGTTTATTCAAAATCTTACCTATTTATTCAAAATCACTCGTGCTGGATGGATCGTCAATTGTTACTGTTGTCGCTCTAACATTTGTAGCTGTTTCGATTGTCGATGTTGAAGGCATAAAGAATCTATCTAAAGTCAGCTGCTTGGTCGTTCTTTTCCATTCCTCTAGTTCAAAACAGAATAAACAGCGTTCACGTTACGAATGGTTAAGCATGCCAAATTTGTGTTCATGTAGTTGTTGCGAGTGCTTCTTGTGTGCTTATTATAATTGGTAATGTTTTTTTAACATGTTCTAAAGATGAAGGCTGCAACATATTTGAAACCATAATTCAAATCAAATCAAAACAGCAACAATTCTAAAAAACATTATAAACTATACTTAAGAAAATGTAAGATGGTCCCTGTGACGTTTTAAATGTCATGTCTCAAAAGGATGGGGTAAAATCGTTTTTTTTTGTACAAATCGAATAGTTTTTTTATAAATCGAAAAATTGTTTTTCTCTAAACACCAGAACGATAATTTCTAATGAAAAAAAAGCCACTAAATACAACTAGTTTGGAAACGGCTATACTTGGGAAAATGTAGGATGGTTCCTGTGACGTTTGAAACGTCATGTCTCAAAAGGATGGGGTAAAATCGTTTTTTTTTACAAATTGAATAGTTTTTTTATAAATCGAAAAATTGTTTTTCTCTAAACTAACGTTTTAATTGCTAATTATCATTATACTGACTTTCTAATGTATTGTATGATTTGTATCTATCTTTATATAGGCCAAGATCCACTATGACTTAATATTAATTACGAACATTTAATTTTATGTGTAAAAAAATCGAAAATCCAATTATCGTATACCCCATCCCTAGCCAATGCAGACTAACGTAGTGACTTTTGACAAACGTCACCAAATATTATTTGATTCTAACAAACTGCCACATTTTTGCTAATTTGTAACAAGATGTATTGATTTGTCATTATTGTTAGGTTTATTTAATGTATTTACCTAAATAACTTGCTATTTATTAGAATCGAGGCTTATATTAAAGTTGATAAAATAATTTAGAGTTTAAGGATACCTATGACTTCGGTCATATCTATTCTTTAAAAAAAATAAAAAAATTATAATTACTGAACGTTGTTGCAATGGGGCAAATTTGTGAACAGGGACCATGCTACATTTTCTCTCGTATAGGTTCATATGTTGTTTATCGAAGTTTTAATTGATGGCTACAAATAATTTTAATAAAATGTTAAACAAGGAAAGGACTTACTGTACTTCATTTGCATAATATTATAGTTTCAATTGTCTATGAAACCATAATGTTATTTCAAATAATATTAAGTTTTTCAATAAATTTAACCTGTCAAAGAGGCATTTAATTGTAATGTATTTTGGGATTATTTTTTTTCTGTGTATTAAATTAGTAACAAGGAAAGTTTTAGCGGAAAATTTCGTAATAATTGTGTTTGTGACAAAAGTAAATAAAAAAGAAAAAGATATTTTTGTAATAAATAATTTCGAATTTAATAGATTAAGAAGAATTTACTTGAATATATCGATGTTTGGTGATATTTTTATTTCAATTTACTTTGTACAATTCTTTGCCTTGTTACCAAAAGTTTTTCTATGAGAGTATTTTGCAAATTTTGACAAAATATTGGATAATGGAGAAAACATTGTGTAAAATATTATTTGTGGAATAATTTTAAATTTATTTCACAGTGTTTGTTCCAGATCATTCTCCTAGCGTGATATTAACCCTTCCTGTCCTGTGATGTGTAACTAGTATCCATTGCTTCTAAAAACTTTAATATCTCTATAAATATAATAAATACTGGGTTCATATTTTAGGTATTCCTCCGTAATACATTTACGCATTGAATGAAAAAAATAATAATATTAATAATAATTAGCATTTATCGACTACATCAGAGATATTTTGTGAAAATTAGGAATAAATTCACCAATACAATCAAACGTGTGCCAGTGTGTGACGTAGGTATATTCATTCCAAAAAACCACTATGGGTGAGGAAGCGACGCTATTCACGTCTCACTTTCACTCTTCTTCGGTATATGGGAACACAAGAAATAGAATCTCAGTTCTCTTGCTTCAGTAGCTCTCGGGCATCTGTTTAAGGTGGTCTCTTCGCCCTATTTTGTGAACGTCAGCCGATGTTTTTTTCATGTTTTCAGCAATTAAATTTCAATTATTATCACTTTTGACTTCAAATTGAATTAATTTAAGCAATTGGCAATGAATATTCTTATTTTTCCAATTTTAAATCGCTCATTTTTACACGTGTATTAAATACAGTGCACCGGAATGCTTGGATTTTTTTAGCACAGGAAGGGAAAGGTTAAGGAAGCTACGATAAATTTAACTATTAACACTTATTTCTTCAATAAAAAATAGTTATAATTTAGTATTAAGGTGTAAATGACTATGAATTCAGGTCTTAATCATTCATTATTACTTTATACATATAGTTTTTTTCATTATCCAATACAATTTGTAAATATGACTTGCCTTTTTAATTTATAAGTTAAAATAATAACAAAAAAAAACGAGCGGCCAGTTGATATTTATTATTTGAAATATTTACAAGTTGTCTGTGTATTTCTTTTTACGTTTTATTATAATTATTCTGCTATAGCTAAATCCCTTATTTTCCAATTTTAATTTGGTGCTTTTTGAATCTCAAACTTAATAAATATAAATTTTGAAAAAAAAAAACATAAATATATCATTTCAACTTGAGTAGCAAGTGTATAATAGTACAATTAGTAAATATCTTTGACTTAACTGGAGAGTAAATCAAATTATAGTAAAAAAACACTGAGAAATCTATATTTATATTGCTTTAATGCTAATATCGAAAGTCAAAATCATATTTGATTTAAAGCTATTTAAAAAAATATCATATTACAGAAAACTGTCTGTGAAAACAAACACAGTTTCATCAGACTTGTAAAATCATTGCTCAATTTTTCAACATTCAAAGAAAAAAATCACTGAATTCACTACCATGCAACAAAATCTTTAGAACACTTTCTTATTTGTTTTGTCCAGTGTAAATGCACCTTTATCTTTAGTAAAGCTGTCATAATTTTTTATATCTATGCTCTGACTTTTTGTGTGCTGTTGATTCCAAGTGTCAAAGTAACACTGGATAGTAACTCTTCCTTCCGTGGTTGCAGTCCTAAGACTGGTTTGCAGCAATTTGAACTCTTCTCCTCCATTCCCCCCTGTCCTGTGCGGCTCTTTTTAAGTCTGTGTATGTTGAGCAGCGCACGTCCACCAACAGGTCCTCCAGGTACTCTTGGCGTGGGCGTCCCCTAGAGTTTGTCCCCTCGGTCATGCCCTCCATTATGGCATGCAAGAGGCCCTCTTGTCGTATTATATGCCCGATCCATCTTGCACGCCTTTCGGACAGGATCCTGAGCAGGTGCCTTCCTCCTTCGATTCGTTGGAGAACCTCTTCATTTGTGATGCGGTCTCTCCAGGAAATTCCTAATAGTCTTCTATAGGACCACATCTCAAAAGCCTCTAGTCTTCGTCTATCTCTTTTGGATAGGCACCATGTCTCGCAGCCGTACATCAAGATACTCCATACATAGGTCTTGATGAGGAGTATTCTCAGTTTAAGGTCTATATTATTTGATTCTATTATTTTCGACCTTTTATTAAATGCAAGTAACTCTATATATGTTAAAAATACATTATATACATTAAAAATTACGCAAGACAAGTACCACGGTTGTGAGTCATGATATTATAAGACCATGAAATAAATTCATGCCTTGTGTTTCATTTCTCCTGAAGACAAATCAATCAAAGGCAGCTTCAATTAACGTGTATACTCAGCTTAAGGTTTAAGTGCTGCCATTACTAAAAATGGTATACTCAACAATTAAGTCAAAGAAGATTTATTTATTTTAACTACATTTATGTTATTTTTACACTTCATTAAATTTACACATAATGTAATTATTTCATTGAACTTTTTAATTATAACAATAGGAAATAGTTAACAGACATCAGTGTGATGTGGTGTGCTTGCTGAAAACTCTGCTATGATCTTTAGTAACCAAAGAGAGGATTATTTGTTATGAATTTGAGGAATTTGTTAGTCTTTGTATCATGTTGTTAGTGCTTATAGCCATTATCAAATGAAGCATATTATATATATTACCTGAAGTGAGGTGCGTGTCATTATTTTTTCCTAAAGTAAATTTATTTCGAGTCATCATATTCAAATACAGATTGTCTATTATCAAAATAGGAATATTATCTATGGTATTGACAATAATGTCAAATTCCCACTTGATCGCAATCACACTGCGTAACTTCCTTCCACAAACGTCACAATAATTAACCAATGCCCCAAAAATGATGCAGTGAGACAACCTAACCATGTGACATAATTGTTATTTTATATAAAGTCAAATTATTTGTGGAATACATTTAATTTTTATGAAAATAAATTTCTCTCAGAAAGAGTAATTCTACAGTTTAGCTACTATTCAAATCTTTTACTATTTGGAGAATATAATTGAGTTGTATATTTGCAACAGTTCCTAAAATAGTTTAAATAATTTTGAGATAAATAAAAATGTTAAAATTCACTGTAAATCTAGTGTGATTTTTTATAATTATATTTTTAAAGAAATCAAATTAAAACTATATATATATATACCAGGTCTGTAAATATGAACCGGAATTTTCTCATAGATGGATCTAGTTGTCAATGTAGTGACTGTCAAACCGCGTCATTGGCGCCTTTTTCTTGTGTTTACATTTGTCAAAGACTTTTAACTCACAACAATACAAGTTTAATACAACTACATATGTTTTCATAGCGTTGAACATATCTGTTTTTGTGCCTGAAAACTACAATTTGCGGACAGCATTGATTTTCTGTTACCATTTGAAGAAAACTGCTGCAGAATCGCATTGAATGCTTGTCGAAGCTGCTCTTGGCCTCTAAAGAGCAACAAATTTTTTGGCGTGGCATCTACAAATTGCCAGAGAGATGGGAAAAATGTATAGGTAGCGATGGGCAATACTTTGAATACAATATTTTTTACCATTTTCATACAATAAATATTTTCTATAAAAACAATCCGGTTTCATATTTACAGACCTGATATTGCTATTTCATAACCTGGGAGTTGAGGGTTCAATTCCAGATTTAAAAAAAAAGGATTCCTGTCTAGTTTTAACTTATGACCTCTTTCTGGTTAGTCAGAAAAGATTGCCACATAGTAATTGGCTATCAGGTCATACTGTATACTATGAAAGCATAATACAATAACTATAGTTCGGAAATTCTAGGATGAGTCCTGTGACAGCTCACAAATTTGCCCCAATACAACCTTATGTAATGTATTTACCTAAATAACTTGCTATTTATTAGAATCGAGGCTTATATTAAAGTTGATAAAATAATTATTATAAAATTACTGAACATCGTTATAAGGTTGTATTGGGGCAAATTTGTGAGCTGTCACAGGACTCATCCTAGAATTTCCGAACTATAGCAACAGTGCTATACCATTTGACTCAATCTGCTGTTATTTCATTCTACATATAAACAAACTATCTTCTTGTTTTTAGACTCGAAGTAAATATAGCCTTGAGGAGAGTTTCCTCTCTCAACATCATCACCATCCTGTCTCATAGCTCATAACTGAATATCGTGACTCCCATGTTAACCTCTGACGACTCCTCTTCTCCAGCCATCTCTGCAGTCTGTGCCTCGAAGAACAGTTGTTAAGGATAGTCCGGTTGCGTTTTTCACTTAGTCCAACGCATTGGGACCCTTCTTCTTGTGTATCATCCTACCACACCTCCAGTTACTACAAACCTCTCCAAACTGTCTCCTTGGCTATGAGCAATGTGTCCAAAGAACCAGAGGACTCGCCAAAGGCATTTAGTCGACAATCTATTGGTGATTCTCAGTTCTTTGAGAATGGAGGTTTTAGTTATCCTTGCCGTCCATGGAATCCGTGATGTCCTTCTATTTTATTTGCATCTATTTTAAAACTATTGCTTGCTTCCAGAGTGTACATCCCCACACCGTACATAAATATTACAATAAGGAGACACTTAACTATATGTATTTCCATCGTAATGGTGATGTTTCTGCTCTTCCATATTTTTTCCAGTTTTGCTGTCCATGGAATTCGTAACACTGTCAATGGCGTTATATAAATTGTCTTTTATATGAAGTAATTACTTGTAACAGTGATACAGTCAAACCTCGGGTCACAAACAAATCGGCTTATGAACACAATTTCCGAACGAATTTTGACTCGACCTGCGTACAATGCCTCGACTCACGAATTAGTTGTAACGGCGCATTACGCATTAGTTGTTCTCAGTTGTGCGGGTTGTGAACATTGTTTGTCGTTGCGTTCGTTGTTCTTGATACAATTATTTTTTTGCTTTTTATATATTATATATGATATACAGTATATATAAAATAAATTTTGCATTACATTAACCCTCAATGGCTCCCGAGAAAATGAATTTCGGTTTGCGAACATTTCGACTCGTGAACGGAATCAAAGAACGAATTAAGTTCGTAACCCGAGGTACCACTGTATTTTATTGTTATGAAGTAATTACTTGTAACAGTGAAATTTTATCATTATGAAGTAATTAGCTGTAACAGTGATATTTTATCATTATTATGAAGTAATTACTTGTAATAGTGATATTTTATCATTATGAAGTAATTACTTGTAACAGTGATATTTTATCATTATGAAGTAATTACTTGTACCAGTGATATTTTATCATTATGAAGTAATTACTTGTAACAGTAATATTTTATTATTATTATGAAGTAATTACTTGTAACAGTGATATTTTATTGTTTTGAAGTAATTATTTGTAACAGTGATATTTTATTATTATTATGAAGTAATTATTTGTAACAGTGATATTTTATTATTATTATGAAGTAATTACTTGTAACAGTGATATTTTATTATTATTATGAAGTAATTACTTGTAACAGTGATATTTTATTGTTTTGAAGTAATTATTTGTAACAGTGATATTTTATTATTATTATAAAGTAATTACTTGTAACAGTGATATTTTATTATTATTATGAAGTAATTACTTGTAACAGTGATATTTTATTATTATTATGAAGTAATTACTTGTAACAGTGATATTTTATTATTATTATGAAGTAATTACTTGTAACAGTGATATTTTATTATTATTATGAAGTATTTACTTGTAACAGTGATATTTTATTATTATTATGAAGTAATTACTTGTAACAGTGATATTTTATTATTATTATGAAGTAATTACTTGTAACAGTGATATTTTATTGTTTTGAAGTAATTATTTGTAACAGTGATATTTTATTATTATTATGAAGTAATTACTTGTAATAGTGATATTTTATTATTATTATGAAGTAATTACTTGTTACAGTGATATTTTATTATTATTATGAAGTAATTACTTGTAACAGTGATATTTTATTATTATTATGAAGTAATTACTTGTAACAGTGATATTTTATTATTATGAAGTAATTACTTGTAACAGTTATAATTTTTTGATTGTTAATTCAAATCTTTAACAATTTGATAAAGAACGAAAACATCTTATTTACTGTACGTGTCTCAAATTCGATATATTTGAATCGCCACTACACTACACACACGTCTCGATTGATATTGATAATTATTAAAATAAAACGAATAATCGATCTGTGTTTGAATAAGAAGGACTCGTACGTCTTATTTCGGAAGACTCGATTATCTTTTTGTATAGCTTAGTGATTAGTTAGAATAGTTAATGCGAATCGCCGTGATAATGTTTTTTACTGAAAGCACTAGAAAAATTATTGATAAAACGTGCTTTACAGACTACAAAAGAGATGTTTATATTATATTTCGAGAAAAAAAATTACTTAAAGGTTTGTAAAAAAAGATGATAAACTTTGAAAAGATTTAATTATATGAAAATTATATTTGTTAAGATGAAAATATAAGTCGAAAACGAAAAATATGTTAAGGGAAACTACAAAATTAATATAATATATTTGAATGTAACGCAAGCCACCGTGTTTTAATTGTAACCCTTTGTTTTACATTTACAGGTTCACCCCAATTACATCAAACAATAGCTCTTCTGGAAGAATACAATGGGGTGACAATATATGGATATATTTCTCAAATGATGGAAAAGTCAACAGTGATATCGAATGGCATATATATAGTGATAGGAAAGAAAATCAATGGGGCACTTAAAGGGGGTACAAACTACCTTGATCAAAAAGTTTTAGGACCGGCCACCGTGTGGCATTGTCAGTCACCCGATTGGAATTCTTTTTTTTTGTTAGGTTACCACATCTATCATTGACACTTCTCTCCAAATTTCAGCGTCATAGCTTGACATTTGTAAAAGTTACGCTGTACTGAGTACATCTACCTTTGTGCGTGTTTTCGATTTTTTACAAGTTTGAAAATGGCATCAACTGTGCATCAACGAGTTTGCATTAAATTTTGTGTGAAAAACGGATTTGACGGTCCGCAGACCTTGGAAATGTTGGAGAAGTGTTTTTCAGTGGCACGAACGCTTCAGAAGTGGTCGTGAGTCAGTCGAGGATGACGAGCACAGTGGCAGTCGAAAACCTATGAAAACATCGATAAAAGATGGCTCTGATGGACATACCGAAAATTGAGTACCAGCGGTGTTTCGAGGATTGGATCAAGCTCTGGCGTAAGTGCGTTGCAGTCGATGGTGAGTACTTTGAAGGGGACCATATCGATTTTGATGAATCTTGTATTTTCGATTTTATGAATTAAGTCCTAAAACTTTTTGATCAATGTAGTATTCTCATTTGGACTTTTTTTTTAATCCAATTTTTTTTTTCATTTCATTTTTTTATAATCCTTTCTGAATTATTTCCAGTAAAAAAGATTCAAAAATCTTGAAAATTCGAAAAGTTATGAGAGTTTATAGTCGAGCACCCCGGTCGAAAAATGATCTAGGCTTCGTAGCTTTCGGGTCGTCTATTGTTATGGCAGCAGCCTTATTTTCCAAGAATTCTCGTCCAATAGGATTTCTTGGAATGATGAATTGATATTTAGTTCCTCGGGATTTTTAAACAAGTTTATATGGCCCTGAAATTGCTGATTAATAGTAAGCTGAAAATATTTACTTTAATTCGTGTAAAAATTGCACTTGAAACGCGTTTCCTGAAAAATCACTTTTTTTAAACTATTCCCCGTAATAATAACTCCAAAACGAATTAACCGATTTTAATGAATAAATACTTATCCTCTTTGTTATACCTCTCTCTATAGCCGGTACTAGAATTTTTACACTCCTCTAAAGACAAAAAAAATGGATTTTCTATTTCAACAAGCCGCCATTTTTTTTTCTTATTATTTTATAATTATTCTAGTACCGGCCTTAGTCACATGCTTTCTGAGTAACAGATTTTTTTTTAATTTTCAAACTTGTACAACAGCAACACAATTACAGGCATAATGGACCCCCTCCATGTACGGGCGGGGCGGCCTTACTTCCTAAGTAATAACAACAAAATATTAGGTGTACAAATAAGTTTCCACCGTTTTTTATCAAAAATTGGGCATTTATTGTGAAAGAACGGAACCTCATGTTTTATTCCAAGTATTGCCCATCGCTTGCCACTACTTTTTCCCATCTTTCTGGCAGCATACGGATACCGCGTCGGAAGAATACTTCATCTTTTGAGGCTATCCACAAATCAACCCAATTTTTGGTAACTTCATATGATGTGAAGTGCTGCTCAGAAAACCATGTGTCATCGATCGAAACAAGTGGAAATCAGAAGGAGCAATGAATGTCTGGTGAATAAGGCGGGTGGGGTAAAACTTCCCAATTGAGTGTTTCCAAATAGGTTTTGACCGGTGCCGCAACATGTGGACGAGCATTATCATGCAGGAGAATAATTTTGTCATGTCTGGAGTAGTAGTGGGCGCGCTTTTCCTCAAGTGTTCGACTCAATCTCATCAATTGTGTTCGGTAGACAGCCCCAGCAATGGTTTCGTTCGGTTTGAGCAACTCATAATACACGACACCAAGCTGATCCCACCAAATGCACAACAAGAGTTTTTTCTATGAATATTTGGCTTAGCCGTAGATGTTGAAGCATGGCCAGGGGGTCCCCATGATTTCTTCCTTTTTGGATTATCATAGTGGATCCATTTTTCATCACCAGTGACTATACGGTGCAGAAAACCTTTTCATTTATGCCTGGCAAGCAGCATTTCACATGTGGAAAATCGGCGTTCAACGTTTCTCGGTGTCAGTTCACATGGAACCCAATTTCCTTGTTTTTGAATCATTCCCAATGATTACAACCGATGTGAAATTGCTTGTTGAGTCACTCCTAATGTAAGTGCAAGTTCTTCTTGCGTTTGGCCCGAATCTTGATCCAATAATACTTCCATATCGCGTCTTTGTACACTTTCAGCCTTCCGCTACGTTCTTTGTCTTCGATGTCAAATTCACCATTCTTAAACTTTTGAAACCACTCACGACTTCTCTCACTTAAGGCAGCCTCACCATATGCTTCTACAATCAATCGATGCGCCTCAGCTGCAGATTTCTTCAAATTGGAGAAGTAAATTAAAAGTTCCCGCAAATGACGCTTATTCGGCTCAAAACTTGTCATTTTCGCACACAAAAGAATATATTATACTGATAAAAATTCACTAATATTTCAAGGTTATGTTGCTGACAGATGTCCAACCTTACGACAATGTTTTACATCTGACAATTTTAACCATAAATTACTGGTGGCGCCAACTTTTGTCAAACGGCGGCGACTTACTCGTATTTGTACACCTGATACATTATTTTTTATCATGAAATTTTATGAAAATGTTCTTAAAAGATAAATAAATATGTCTAAAAATACAAAACTTTTCAAAAATAATTCGTCACTGAAAAAAAAAATATCTTAAAAATCGTCAATTTTTCGGCCCATGAAATGATAATACCTTAACAAGTAGACGGGTACCAGAAGATGAAAAAGAGGTATCGAAACAGGAAGAAAATAATACACAAATATTTTTTTAATGAAAAGAATTTTTTTATTTACAAACAAATGCATTTAAAAACTATTCAGGTAGAAAATAAATAAAACTATTCAACAATTTACTAAGAGAACAAAACTCAATTGGAATAACTGAACATTATTTGGGTAAATTAACAAAAAAAAAACATATATTTCATTATAATAATCATTTCAAATAATTACAATCAATTGAACTATACACATATGTCACTATCCAGGCTGATTGAACTATACACATATGTCACTATCCAGGCTGAGTGGTGAAGCTTTTCAATATAAATTCTGCAGAAAGTTCAAAATAAATATAATCTCAAACAGTAAAATGTGATTGAAAATTGTTTGTATTAACATAAGTTGTGTCCGTTTTTTTTCAAATTTAAAAATGAGCACCAAAAGTAAAACAAAATGGTAAAGGTAATGGTAAAGGTTTATACGTCATTCGAAAGAAAATTTTCTGCTCTACAAGATTTTGTGTTTGCTTTTATGTTACATATATTATTTTATTTGATTACAAGCTTTCAAAATGGAATGTCAAGTAGATGAAAGTAAATGTAGGTGGTGACGCAGGTGGAGAGGAGAAGAGATGTTATTGTTTAGAAAGAAAGTCACCTTGTATAAAAACGTAAAATGACTGTCCCTCTCCGGGGTTTTTTCTCTTTTCTGTCTCACAAAAAAATCTACCCAATGAGGTTTGATTTTAGCTGCATTTTAAAAATTTTGCGAGACTGAAATGTTCAAGATGAGAGACGTTTGAGAATTGAGGTTCCACTGTATTATTTAATAAGTGAACAAGAAAGTTTCGGAAGCATTTACAAACAAGTGTTTCGGACGCATTGCACGCTCCATTATCAGAGCTATTTAATATTTACATTATTTTGATTGAACTTGGTCACAAGGGTAAAGGTTTAATGACCTAATAAATTTGGCTGAAATCAAAGATGTACTAATAATGCCGAAAAAAAGGAAGAAGAAAACCTGCATTATACAATGGGGGAAGCTGAGCGAGGTTTTCGAACTAATGACCCACATTCTATGTGGGTCATTAGTTCGACCCACATTCTATGTGGGTCATTAGTTCGACCTACATTCTATGTGAGTCATTAGTTCAGTATTAAACGATAACTTAACACTTATAATTCCAAAAAAAAAACCTTGTTTACAAATTGACGATAGCGATGAAAAAATTCAACCAAGCTTAATTATGTATATTTAATCCATATTGATGACTTCTGTGACCTAATTGGTTGAAGAACCTGCCTTCCCAGCTGGGTGTAGCGGGTTCAATTCTTATTGGAACAAACAAAAAAAAAAGGATTCGTGTCTGGTTTTCACATGAGGCTTTCGTTAAAATCTTTCCGATTGGTTGGAAGAGATTACTACATGGCAATAAGTCCACCAGGTTGTACTGTGTGAAGTGTAATATAATCAAAATTTTACACAATACTTTTACTCTGCATTATTGTATTCAGTACCATCTGAATGGCTTACTGTTACGTAGAAATTTCTTTCATCCTGCCAAAAATGAGTTATTTGTGAAAAGATCAGACTAAGGCGAATTCACACTTCGACCTGAAGACTAAATACTAAATCTTAACTTTTTTTTACTGAAGAAATTAGTTTTTTTAAGTTGAATTTCGTACAAATTTGTCGTAGATTTCTTAAATAAGGGAATCATGTGATTTCATTAACTCACTTTCAAGATTGGACCGTATGAGGTCCGATTTTGAATTAAAGTCACAAAAGTTACAAATTAGTATCGAGTATTTAGGTCGGACTATGAATTTGGGACAATTTTTTTTTAGGTGCAATTAGAAATCTGAAACCCTCGAGCATATGACAGACGTTTTCTCAAATAAATTACGGAAGTTGTCAATTTTCAATCACACCTACGTAATTGTTAAGGATTTTAAATGAGATTATATCGCCTGTTGAGAATCATAGTGGCGAAACTACAAAAAAATCAATTTTCGAGTTAAGACTTCCAAATGGCACTAAAATGACTCCTTTTTTACGTGCGTAAGTGGCGAAAGTATATTTCAACTCCTTGACGCTTCAAGGAGTTGAAATATACTTTCGACACTTACGCACGTAAAAAATGAGTCATTTTAATGCCATTTGGAAGACTTAACTCGAAAATTAATTTTTTTGAGTTTCGCCACTACGATTCTCAACAGGCGATATGACATACTTAAAAGTTTGACAGTGGTAATACGCGAAAAAAATATATCCGATGGTCACGCCGATTGGCCCGGAAAGTGACGATACGAAACACAAAATATCCGAAGGTTACGCCGATCGGCCCGGAAAGTGACGATACGAAACACAAAATATCCGAGGGTTACGCCGATCGGCCCGGAAAGTGACGATACGAAAAGCAAAATAAAATAAAAAATCCCACGCATTTTCTCTGCATGTTCAAACATAATTGTTAATACATTGATATCTTTGAAGACTTATCTAGCTTCACAGCTCACCATTGAAGACTTAGCTAGCTTCACAGCTCACCATTGAAGACTTATCTAGCTTCACAGCTCACTGTTGAAGACTTATCTAGCTTCACAGCTCACCGTTGAAGACTTATCTAGCTTCACAGCTCACCGTTGAAGACTTATCTAGCTTCACAGCTCACCGTTGAAGACTTATCTAGCTTCACAGCTCACCGTTGAAGACTTATCTAGCTTCACAGCTCACCGTTGAAGACTTATCTAGCTTCACAGCTCACAGTTGTTTTAGTTTGAACAACTCTTAAACGCAGAAATCGAGAACATTTAAACTGTCTTAGAGTAATTAGTCTGTAACAGTTGGTTTCGATGTTTCATGTAATTTTTATAATATCAAATATGTGTTGAAATCAATTGTTTCTAAATAGACTGATACCTTTAATTTGTTTATGGTATTTTCAGTGAGACACAGACAATTTAAGCGGACTATGCCTCCTAGAGGGAACATTTTTAATACACAATTCTGCCATGTATCGCACGTCAGACAATTTAAGACTTTAAACACTATTAAGTCCCAGTTTGAAATCCATCCGTTATAACACTGATCCAAGGAATGTAGGAATGCATCTACAGTAAGAGAATGGACAAGGGTAAAGAACAACACCTCACTTTTAACTCTTACAGGCTTAGCGGTCCATGTTATGTACCACCTTTTTTTGACGCAGTACTGCACAATGGTGCACGCAATGTACCACTTATTAAACCTCTCTCTATTGCTGCACGAACGCTCAGATTATGTACCACTTCGTATAATATAATACTTATGACTCATATCCGCACAGCTGCAGCAGGTCTGGTCCTGTTCAAATTCATTTAGCTTCTAATATTATTGACAGTTAGTTGTTCTTGGTGTGCCGACTTGTGCGTATAAAACAAAAACGTTATATATTTGTATTAAATTATAATAAAAAATAGTTGTGTTGTGATAAAATTGACTTCAGTAATTGTGGTAAATTTATATTTAGGTTAAAAATAAATTTTACTTGGATGTATTTCGGCATTATTTGGTGGTACATTAGAAGTACCAGTGGAACTATGGACTAGTGGTACATAAGTTGTACCACCTCACCAGGAGTTCCTTGACCTATCGAGGAAGTGGAAATATGTTAGTTTAGCATTTGTATGTATCATTTTTCAAACACATTAAAAAAAATAATGATAAACTTGACTTTTTATTTTTTGTGCAGCCTGAGTAAAATTAAGTGAAGTTTACCTGTGCTTGTAAGGGTTAAACTTGGCCCTGAGGAATACCCCACATACTAGGTTCAAATCAAGAAAACCCTTCTGGGCCAGAGCACAGGCCTTAGAGAGCAATGGGTTCACGGTCGGACAGGCCTGGACAGAGGAATGGAGAAATGGGGACACTAGAAATAAATACCTAATTACGGAACCATCTAAGAGAGTCGCCGGCTTCGAGCTGGCCGCAAAGAGTGCACAACACTCAACCGTGTTAGAACAGACTGCAGCAGAAGTGCAGCCGAGCGCCACAGATGGGGCTACATCGATAACCCCAGTTGTGACTGCGGGGCTGCGTCTCAGACCCTACACCACATTATAAGAGACTGCCCTAAACACAGGTTCCACGGAGCGATGGAGGATATAAACAAACTGACGACCGAAGCCAAAAGATGGCTGAGAGATTTAAATTTGATTTTATAAATATGCACATATATATATACGAGGCGTATCCAGAAAATAAGTGTACTGAGGCTCTCACGACCGGATGGATTTTATTTTCGACATGTTGGCTACACTTCCGTGTACCCTGACCCTTCCCCTCCGCAACGAGACCGGTTCGAGGTCAGTACGTTGAGAAGTGTCGACGCGACAACACGTTTCGTGAAAAATGTCAAACCAATCTCCCGCCAAGTGCGAAATTTTGTAAAAAGGCAAGAGTTTTAGAGGCGCTGCAAACTTCATGGAGATGAATTTCTCCGCTCCATCGTTACTGGAGATGAAACTTGTGTTGCACACTACACGCCTGAAACCAAAAGGCAGTCTCAGCAGTGGCGTCACACCTCTTCACCCTCCGCTAAAAAGTTCAAAACCACAATTTCAGCCAAGAAAATCATGGCATCCGTGTTTTGGGACTGTCAAGGCATAATTTTAATTGAATATATGCCTCAAGGGGAGACCATAAACTCTGCAAGATACTGTGAGACCCTAAAAAAATTGCGGAGGGCGATTCAGAACAAGAGGAGAGGCATGCTGACAAAGAGAGTCTGCCTGCTGCATGACAATGCAAGACCACACACGGCCAACACCACGAAGGAACTGCTCGCCTCGTTTAAATGGGATGTCCTGAACCATCCCGCGCATTCCCCTGACCTAGCACCTTCAGATTACTATCTCTTTACCTCCCTGAAGCTGCACATGGGTGGAAAAAGGTTTTCAACCGACGAGGAGGTAAAGGAGGAGTAGGAGAAGTGGACGGAGGGGTTGGCGGGAAACTACTTCGAGGAAGGCATCAAAAAGTTGATACCCCGCTTCGCCACCTGCATTGAGAGGAAGGGCGACTATGTCGAAAAATAGCTTACATATGTACTACGGTAACCACGTAATTTTTTTGTTTAAATAAAAAAAATTGTAACCTACAAAAATTCAGTACACTTACTTTCTGGGTATGCCTCGTATACTGATCCAACAACTGTATTTACAAGTATAAATATTGTTACCTACTAAGACCAGTGCGACTTTTCAGTAGGTCACTTACAGTTATAGTTATCTATCAAGGTGAATTAGCATCTTGTTACGATAAAGTATATTTTAAATAATTATAATCTTGCAATTAACACAATTCCATCAGGTTTTTAAATCTTTTTTTTATTTCAGCGACATCTCCTGATAATTTAGATTTAGTATTTCATAATAAACTTTGATTTAACTCCGTGCGATTGAGTTAGGAGAAAAAAGACATTTTACAGAAACATACATGTTCGTAAATTTCATAAATACCGCAAATCTAGATCAATTTACCTTGGTTGATTCGAAATACGCTACTCGAATCGCGCGTAAAACGCCTCATCTGGACAGGGTCTTAGAATGAGAAGAGTGGAAGGAGTTAGTTTGAGAGCATGTATGATATGTGCACTAAGGAAAATTTGTGGAGTGTCATTGTGTGAAAGGAGACGAGACAAAGACGTCAGAAATGAATGCGTGGATAAAATGTATGTTTTAAATAAGACAAAGAATGGAGCTTTAACACTTGCCACCCTGTGATGGATAGTGAATGACCAGGACTTATATTTTATTTTATTATTTGTTGTTTGAATACATAATAAAATGATTTTTATAGCAAATGACACAAAATAACCTAGCAGATTGTGCATAGTTTTAATTTAAAACATACATTTTTTTAAAGGACGCTTAGCATCCAGCACCGTGGCTGGCGGAATTGTTTAGCACAGTAAGGCAAGTGTTAAGATAGTTCAGACATGTGGAGAGAATGAACGATGAAAGAATGACTAAATGAGTATACAAGTGCAAGATGCACGTGGAAGAGGTAGACGAAGGAAAACGTGGCTTGACCAAATGGACCAGATTTTGAAAGAAAGCAAAGTGAGAAGTATAAACAATAGAAGATTACGCATGACGAGATTTATGAATGATGGAAAAGTTTGGAGATTTGTTCTCTCTGGTTACCCCGCAAAAGATACGGCGTGATGATATGTATGTTTGACTGTGTGTATCATTGTATTGAACAAGTTTTCTTTTCTCATTACGATATTACAAGTCGACAATTACATCTGTATTCAGCGGGTCGTCTTAAGTCGTTTAAAAGTCTTAAATAGTCTGGTGTCATGCTACATTTCAGAATTTTGTGTCAAGAACGTGCTATCGGGGAGGTGTGGTCCGCTAAGATTATCTGGGTCTTATAGCGAAAAAACCGTCTTGTTGAGGCAATTCTTGCAATTAACCAGGATATTTCGATTACGGTTTCGAAGAAGCTGACCATTGGCGTGGAATACTTTATTCGACGATGTCGGAAAATGGAGAGCGTTGAGATCTTCAAAGGACTTTTTAAGAAGATTCTATAGCGACATGACAAAAAAATTAAGAATTTTAACCCAACCCATTTATTTATTTTCGATAATCCACTAGCCACCACTGATATTTACTGATTTTTCTTTATAAAAAATTATTAAATTTTGTGACAAGTAGATGTTCTCGCCGATTACTCGTCAATTTTTTTACATCTAACAGTTAATATTCCTATATGGTAAAAGTCCGTTAATTCGAAATCCAAGAGTTGATATACTAACTTACGATTCAAAGTTTTTCACGAATGAATTTTCAGTTGTGAAATAATTGAAAGTAAAACAAAAGAAAACTTAAAATGATGTAATAATTTACATAAAAAAAAAAACACACTCAATATCCCATACTTACGATAGTAATCTTGAGATATTTCAACATTGAATCTTTGGATGTACAGTATTAGTCCGACTATAAGGCGTGGTTTTTATTTAAAAAGGCCACACGTAAATAGGGGGGTCGCCTTATATTCGAGTCACAAACATAGTGGGTAACAATAAATTCACTACACGCGATTAGCGAAATGGCAACATTGTAGTAATGAGAGCGTTCAAAAGGCGTCGTTGTTTACACATAACCTGTGCGTAGTCATTTCTGACAGTTTTTGAGGTATTTTTTTTTGTACCGTGTTTCGTTTTGCATCTTTGCTACCTAAAAAAACATTATGAGCTTGAAAAAATCAAGTGAATCAAGGAATACGCAGAAGCTATCATTCCTATTTTAAGGTTATGGTGCGTGCAGCGGAAACAACCAACAACTGTGCGGCTGCCAGACAATTTGGTATCACGGAAAATAGTGTTAGACGTTGGCGTTTACAAAAACATGACTCGATGAATACACATTCCTCAAGAAAAGCATTCGGGGGGTCTAAGAAAAGACGATTTGAATCGATTGACAGGAATGTAGCAGACTACGTCATGGAAATACGGACAAAGGGGTTCCCGATAACAAGGGAAGCATTGCAGTTGAAAGCTCGCGAAATTGCAAGAAATGAAAATATACGAGAAGATAATTTTAAAGCCAGCGTAGGTTGGCGGTTGGACTTTTATACTTCTTCTTGTCATGTTTAACCTTTCCTTCCCAGTGTTGGGTATCTTCTACACGTTGCTTCAAATAACCATCAATATCTCTATAAATATTATAAATACAAGGTTAAGATTTTAGGTATTCCTCCATAATATATTTACGCATTGATTTAAAAAATAATATTAATAATAATCCGAATTTATCGACTACATCGAGGTGTTTTGTAAAGATCGAAAACAAATTCGCATTTAAACGCTGCGAGTGCCTCGTCTTGACGATAGGTGAATAGTATGCGGGAAGCGCGACACTATATTCGCATCTCACTCTTGCATACTAGACTGAATTGCGAGGAGCTGAACTGTCTCAACATCGCAAGGAAAGGCGTATGCGCCAGGGTATGTGACTGACGTTCCGCGTCACTAGTTGCCTCTAGGCTTGCAAATAGGTTAGACGTACGCCCGTTCC